>QRDG01000467.1:1200467-1314900 GCA_012064385.1 Puccinellia tenuiflora
TTTCTTCTTCCCTCTCTCCTCTCCACTGTGGCGATGGCGTCCTGGCGCCATGCCGCCATGCTGGCGTCGCCCATGCCGTTGCCGCCGTGGCCCTGGAGGACAAGGGGGTCCAGACCGTCGAGCACCTGCTCCCTTCCCCCTGCTCACCCCGTTCTTGCTCTCTCTCTCCCGCGGCCGCGCTCTTCCTTGCCGCCGTGGTGCCGCGCTCGCATCCGTCGCTAGAGCCATCCCGGGCAAATCGACGACCATAGCGAGCTCCGCCGTGAACTTCTCCCCCTCCCCGCCGGCCGAATCGGGCCGAGATCGCCGGAGCCGACGCCTGCGTCCTCGACACCATCCGCCCCCGGCCGCCACTCACCGGCTCGATTTCCCGCCGATTTCGGACGCCCTCGCCATCGCCGACCACCGAATCGAGCCCACGGGTGAGCAACGCTCCCCTTTTTCCCTCTCCCGCGCTTTCTCCCTCCCTCTCACCGCCGTTTAGCCGGAGGCACCGCCGGCGGCCGTCGGCGTCGTCAGCACACACGCACCCACGCACGCCCGGCCGTTGCCCGGCCTGACCGGCCACGAGGCCGGGGCCTCTCGGGTACCTGCCCGGCCATATGGGCCGGCCCGGTGGCCGGGGCCTCTCGGGCTAGGGCCCGGTCATAATGGCCGGCCTGCACCCGGCCTGGCCGGCCTGCCTGGGAATGTTTTCCCTTTTGCAGGAAATAAAACATTTTTGAAAATCGATAACTAATTGAAAAATGCTTCAAATTCGACGATTCAAATTTCAAAATGTTCAGTAAGACAAAATCTACCAATTGGAATCGTTGTAAACTTCTTTTGGAACTATGTTCTTTGGGTTAACTAAGAATTCCCAAAATAGGTTAAATAATGCCTAATTTGAGAAATCCATAACTTATTCAATACTTGTCCAAAAATTATGAATTAAATATCAAAGTGATCAACATGTCAAATGCTATCAAACCATGCACTTATCACATCATGATCACAAACTTTTCTTTGATGTTATTCATAAATTGATTAAATGAATTAAACCTTTTTTTAATAAATTCGTTACTTATTCATCGGTGCTCCGAAAATTACAAATAAATTACCAAATCGATCGGAAGAACGAAACCTATCCATTTATGTCATGTTCATGCATAATTGAGCCACTTCTCTAATAATTTGTTAATTTATGAAGAATGTGGCCACTAAGATGAATATGGGGTTGGTTCCGAATAAGTGAACTAATTATTTGGCTCCTCATTTAAATTTGCTTTAATTTATATAATAATATGGTTGCATCAATTGGACATGTCATCATGTGATTGAGCATTGCATTTTGAGTTCGTGTGATTTATGTGTGCTTTGTATTTCTTTTGGGTATCGATAGATTCCGGAGTCGAGGGTCTCTCTAACTACCCCGACGAGCAGCACTTCACGACCGGGCAGCAAGGCAAGAGATAACCTAACCTTCTTGGCATCTAGCATCCTATGATTTTATTCAAATTATTTTATCCACCATAATATTGCATGCGGTTCAATGTCTCTTTTGGTAATTATTAGAGTATCCTATGAATGCATGTTCTTCCCCGAGCCAATCACATGTATCCCTACCTATGAAACCTAGGGTTGAAGTGTTGGCCGAGATAAAGATAGAATTATTGTTATAATCATAAACTTAGCTATGCTTAGCCATGCCTAGAAATGTTTAGTGGAAGCACTAGTTGGTCCGTTGTTGAATTCCATAATTGTTGACGTTGATGGAATGACTCGGGCATGGTGGATAATTGTGATGCTTAATTAAAATGCTAAGACGGCTTGGGTGAGTTGCCATCGGGGATGGTGTTTTGCCTCACTCTGGCCCCTAGGTGCGAGTTCTTGTCTCTAGAACCAAGTTTGAGCGTGCTTCCGGAGGTGGGGGCATATGGAACCCCCTTTGACCGAATAATTTGTGAGGGGCTTGTCAAGGGTCCTCTAGTTTGCTATTTCCATTTGCGCGTGTGTGGTGTGAGTGGAAAAAGGAACGAGGATGGTGGTGTTTAGGACGTGACGGTGGGGCAGGGCGCTGGGAGCGCTGAACCTGTCCTTCCGCCACTGATGGTCCTTGAGTAAGCCTCATGCACTGTAAAGGTCTAACCGCGCCCGCTCGCCGGTCTTCCCCGGAAGAGGGCCAACTAGGTGAGCCGGACGGTACCAATGGATAAGGAGCTGGGGTTCCTGCGGAAACCTGGCGACTTCAAATAGTACACCCCTGCAGGGTTAATCTTTTCGAAAAGCCGTGTCCGCGGTTATGGACGACTTGGGAACGGATATACGAGACCATAGATAACATTTTAACCTAATTGATATGGCAGCTAAAGGTTGCATAATCAACTTGAGATAAAGGTTCATTTCCTCGAGGGGGAGTCGAGGGAGTGCCTTGTGTGAGATGAGTGGTGATGGTTGCAAGTAGGTTCGCCGAGAACCGAAGATGAAAATGTTACTCTCTTACCCCTTTATAAAAATATTCTGAGTAGACGAATGCCATGTGTCATGTTATATCTCGGTTTATTAAAATTAGCTTTATGCAAAAGAGATACAGAAACAGCTTTAGAGCCTCCGTCAGTCATTGGGTCTATATCGCCCTATTAAACTTGCGAGTACATCGTACTCAGTCTCTCTTTGCTGCCTCTATGATTTTGTATTTCAGAGGAGGACGACACCGAGCAACTAGGTGGGTTCTTCGTTGACGTCGACTACTAGTGTGGGGTTCCCAGGTGGCAGCTTGGGACCGTGGAACAAGCTGGCTTGGGTGATATTTATTGTAGGCCTCTTAGGCCATATTTTGCTTCTTATTGTTAGACAACACTACCCGCTTCCGCTTGTTGAATTGTTGGATCTGTGATCCTTTTGTTTGTAATATTTGTACTCTTCTCTTTATATGAGTTGCTATATGATTTGTGTCGTAGAGTCATGCTTTGTTCCAGTTCTGTTCCACAAGTCTCGATCTTTGTGTATACATTGATGGTTGTGCCAACTACATAGCCTCTCTGTATAATTCCGGGGTCGGGGTGTTACAAGTTCCCCCATTCTCGGATTTCCTCCTTGAGATCATGCAGGCGTACGATCTGAAGCTCCTGCATTTGACTCCAGGGGCCATCTTGGATCTGGCCGTCTTTGCTCACGCCTGCGAGGCATTCATCGGGGTAATGCCCTTCGTGGCATTGTTCCGACACTTCTTCTATCCCCGCGTGGGGAAAGAGGGATGGCTGGCAGGCGGGGTCACGTTCTGCTTTCGCTAGAACGTCAAGCAATTCTACCCCGAGATGGTGGTGAAGTCCAAGTGGGAAGAATGGAGGAACGGCTGGTTCCTCGTCGCCGTACCGGAGGCCCACGAGTGCCTCCAAGAACCGAAGAAGCACCCGGAGAGCCATGAACTCTGGAGGGGCCTGAGCCATCAGGACGTGTTTCTCTCGGCGGCGGTGTCCCGCTTCAAGCTTCTGTGGGAGCAGGGGATTACCGGGGCCGCCATTGTCGCGCACGCCTTGCGCAACCGTCTGGCCCCCTTGCAGAAGAGACCTCACCCGGCCTGGGACTTCCAGCGTCTCCGGGACCCGTCTCGACTGCGGAACTCCGACATGAGCGACGAAGCCCTCTCCGACGCCATAAGGAAGATCTCCCCCCCCAACGCGTCGTACCAGCTGCCAGAGGGGGTCCTGCCTCTGAGCGGGGACCTAAAGAAGGCAGAGATCCTTGCGAAGATGCCGAAGTGCAACGCCCTAGGAATTGTGGGCCGAGACGACGCCGGGCCCCATAATCCCAAGGTTAGAGCTCGCAAGGTTAAGGCCCCCTCTAGCTCCGGCGAGGAAGAGGAGGCCTCCGAGTCCGAGGCAGAGAGCACGGAGGACTCCGAGGTGGAGTTCGCCGGCTCCACCGAGGACAGCGACGGTGATGATGATGGTGACGACGATGACGATGACGACGACGAGGCCGCCCGTGATGAAGACGAGGGAGCGGGGGAAAAGGACTCCTCCCCGCGCCCAGTTGAGGGACCCGCCATGGTCCCGAGTCCGGAGACGAGCCCTCGGGCACCGCTCGTGGTCGAAGAAGAGAGCGGTCCCGTGGGCATGGAGGTCGATGACGACGCCTTTGTCATCGCGCCGCGGCGCAAGGAGCAGCTCCGACGCCAGTCGCCGGCCCCGGAGCCCTCCCTCGCCACCAGCATGGTGCCTGTGAGCCCGCACGGCTCCTCCGTCGGGTCCGTAGGCATGCCCGAGTCGCTGGGCCACAAACGGCCCCGCGGGTAAGCTTTCTTCTTGCTTGTCCTTGTTGTACTGCTACTGAACTTGCGAGCCGCACTTCCGGGAAGTTTAACGAAAAGTCGTGGCAGGGGCCAAACTTCCCCGGAAGCCAGCAAGAGGCGGCGGGAGACGGCGGAACGCGACACGGCCACCAGCGCCGGTGTCCCCAGGGGGACTCAGACTGTTCCCAGCGCGGAGGAGGGGCTTGGGGGCGATGCGCAGGAGAACTCCGGGACGCATCCGACCCTCGCGAAGGCTGGAGGAGCAGGAACTCTGGAGGCGGTAGGTAAGCCTCGTCCAATCGGACAAATCTAACCTTGCCCCACCCCCAACGACTTATCATTGTGCTTTGCTGAAACAGATACCTCGGTGGTTAGCGGGTTCCCAAGGGAAGACCACGCCGTGACGACTCCGGACCAAGAGATGTCCAAAGCCGCACCCGAGGCGACGGACGCACGCCCGGGGGGCGAGCACGCGGCGGTGCCTGGGCAGGGTCCGACCGCTGCCGGAAACGTGAACTGTCCGGGCACCCCGAACCTCTTGGATTGCTCGCTTATGACAGGGGAAGAGCTGGACACCTTCGTCACCTTGTCGACATGCTCCGGAGCGAGTGCCGAGATGGCCGCACTGGCGGAGATCAAGATGAACTTCTCCACGCGAAGCGGAAGGAGAAACATTCCTGGGGATCCGCAGGGAGCAGCCCCCGAGGTTACGATTGCGGGGGCGAACATCAAGGAGGCCGTGATCCGCGGGATTGACCAGCTGGTCCAGGAGATTGAGGCCAGGGAAGACGTGCTGGCGCTTGCCAGCTCCCACGCCAAGGAGGCGATCAACAAAGCAGCGACCGAGTTGTCCCACTAGTGGAGCTTATTCTCAATCATGTGGAAAAGCTTGGACAAGAAGAGCAAAGGAAAGCGGGACGAACTTGCGCAAAGGGAGTAACGGTTGGCAGCTAGAGAGGCTGAACTGGCGACGGAAGCCAGAGCCCTGGAGCTTCAGAGGGAAGGGCTGAAGACGGAGGTCGAGCAGCGTCTCGCTGAAGCGGAGAAGAAGCATCAAACGTCGCTGGACGAGAAAGCCAGGGATGCCAGGGAAGCACAACGGAAAGAGGCGGAGGCCTGGAAGGCAGCCCAAGACGCCGAGAAGGGCCTCCTCGCGGAGAGAGAAGCCACCCGCAACCTGCGGGACCAGGCCAAGCTGGATGGCTAGAGGACTTCCGAGCTGGAGAAGTCCCTGAAGCTGAAGGGGGAGGAACTGTCGTCGCTGACGAGAAAGCTCCTCGAACTGGAGGAGAAAAACTCCCGGGTGTCTTCGGAGCTGGCGGGAATCCGCCAACAGGCAGAAGACGGGTTCAAGAGCATCATCACCGCCAGCGCAGATGTGGCGACGCGGGTGCTTCAACTGGACAGGCGCACCGAAATCTTCGGGTTGGCCCCGGGCTGCCGGAGCCTCCCCGAAGTGACCGAGTTCCTCCAGAAGACGACGGCCTCCGTGAGGTCTGCCAAGAACAGGATTGCAACCCAGTTGCGCACGGACCGGAATGGGGCCAGTCTTGACACGACAGCGCGGGTGATGGCATCGTTCCGGGAGGCGCACCCGAACACCGCCATGCCTGTAGCGCCCCGACCCCGTAATTATACAGAGAGGCTATGTAATTGGCACAACCATCAAGGTATAACACAGAGATCGAGACTTGTGGAACAAACTGGCACATTTCATGACTCTACGACACAAAACATATAGCAACTCATATAATGAGAAGAATACAAATTACACAACAAAAAGGATCACAGATCCAACAAGTCAACAAGCGGAAGCGGGTAGTGTTGTCTAACAACAAGAAGCAAATATATGGCCTAAGAGGCCTACAATAAACATCACCCAAGCCAGCTTGCTCCACGGTCCCAAGCTGCCACCTGGGAACCCCAGACTAGTAGTCGACGTCAAGGAAGAACCCACCTAGCTGCTCGGTGTCGTCCTCCTCTGAAATACAAAATCATAGAGGCAGCAAAGAGAGACTGAGTACGATGTACTCGCAAGTTTAGTAGGGCGATATAGGCCCAATGACTGACGGAGGCTCTAAAGCTGTTTATGTAGTTCTTTAGCATAAAGCTAGTTTTAGATAAACTGAAACATAAATGACACATGGCATTCGTCTACTCAGAATACTTTTCAAAAGGGGTAAGAGAGTAACAGTTGTCATCATTGGTTCACATCGAACCCTTTTGTAACCAACCACTCTCATCTCCACCAAGGCACCCCCTCGAATCACCCTCGAGGAAATGAACCTTTGTCACACGTTGATTATGCAACCATTAGCTGCCATATCAATTAGGTTAAGATTCTCTATGATCTTATCGTCTATTCCCAAGTTGTCCAGAACCGTGGACACGGCTTTTCGAAAAGATTAACCCTGCAGGGGTGTACTATTTTACCCATTGGTACCGTCCGGCTCACCTAGTTGGCCCTCTTCCGGGGAAGGCCGGCGAGCGGGCGCGGTTAGACCTTTACCATGCATGAGGCTTACTCAAGGACCATCAGTGGCGGAAGGACAGGTTCAGCGCTCCCAGCGCCCCGCCCCACCGTCACATCCTAAACACCACCATCCTCATCAATTCTCTTTCCGCTCACACACACGGCAAATGGAAAACTCGAACTAGAGGACCCTTGACAAGCCCCTCACAAATTATTCGGTCAGTAAGGCGCCCATACACCCACCAATGGCAGCACGCTCGTCTTGGTTCAAGAGGTAAAGAACTCGCACCTAGGGGCTAGAGTGAGGCAAAACACCATCCCCGATGGCAACTCACCCAAGCCGTCTTAGCATTTTAATTTAAGCATCACATTTATCCACCATGCCCGAATCATTCCATCATCATCAACAATTACAGAATTAATAACGGACATAAAGCATTTATGTAAGCATGGCTAAGCATAGCTAAGCATATGAATACAACCATTTTATCTTTATCTCGGCCAACACTTCAACCCTAGGTTTCATAGGTAGGGGTACATGTGATTGGCTCGGGGAAGAACATGCATTCATAGGATATTCTAATATTTACCAAAAGAGACATTTGAACCGCATGCAATATTATGGTGGATAAAATAATTTGATAAAAACATAGGATGCTAGAATGCCAAGAAGGTTAGGTTATCTCTTGCCTTGCTGCCCGGTCGTGAAGTACTGCTCGTCGGGGTAAGTAGAGAGACCCTCGACTCCGGAATCTATCGATACCCAAAAGAAATACAAAGCACACATAAATCACAAGAACACAAGGTGCAATGCTCAATCACATGATGACATGTCAAATTGATGCAAGGATATTATTATATAACTTAAAGGAACAATTAAATGGGGAGCCAAATAATTAGTGAAATTATTTGGGATCAACCCCATATTTATCTTAGTGACCACAATCTTATAAATTATCAAATTATTAGAGAGGTGGCTCAAATATGCATGCACATGACAAGAATGGATAGGGTTTGTCATTCCGATCATTTCGGTACTTTATTTGTAAATCTCGGAGCACCGATGAATAAATAGCGAAGTAAGTAATTATTTGAAATTAAGCCTTTTATCAAATTACGAAGAACATCAATTAAGTATTTGTGATCATGATGTGACATTAACATAGCTGGATAGAAGTTGAATTGCTGATCAAATTGATATATCATTCTCAAGATTTGGCTTAACATTTAACAAGTTATGAAACATTCAAACTTAACACAGATTTCCGGAACTTCCGGTAAGTGGGCCGGTAGTACCGGTGTAGCGGTACTTCCGGTCCTACTTCCGCTTATGGTTAGAAGCATCCAGTACCGAAAAAGGGAGAATAGCCGGTACTTCCGGTGAAGGGTCCGGTAGTTCCGGTTTACCGGTACTGCCGGTGCTACTTCCGCTTAACAACAGAAAGGTCCAGTACCGAAGAAGAAAACTTCCGGCTCTACTTCCGGTTCTACTTCCGCTTAACAACGGAAAGATCCAGTACCGAAATTGATAACCGGTACTACCGCTGCTACTTCCGGTCGACGGAAGTGAGCACGGCCGCGACGGGGGCGCACGGTGACCACGCGCACGTCGTGCACGCACGCGGCCACGGGGTGGTTCCTAGGGTGCGGAAGTAGGCGCATTACACGCGCGGGACGACGGCGAACTGAGAGGTAGCGGCGCCGCCCTCTATTGGTCGCCGGAGCGGGGGCACGACGGCGGCCGGCGGAGGCGCGAACGGATCTACGGCGCCGCGGTGCTAGAGAGGGAGAGGGGGAGAACGACGGTGTCCAGGAGGGAGAGTAGCTCACCAGGAGCACGAATCCGGAGACGGGGAGGCGCGGGGAGGTCGGTCGGCGACGATGGCGTGCTCGCACGGCGGCGGACGGAGGCGGGGAAGAACGGAGCAACGGCGGCGATTCCGATCGGCTCCGGCCGATTCCTTCGGCGGAGAGGTAGAGTAGATCCCGGCGGATCTTCTCCACCGCTTCGATTCGGACGGGGAGGCTCCAGGCGGCGGTGGCTTGGCGGCGGCTCCGGCGGAACGGCGTCGGCCAGGGAGGAGCTAGGGTTAGGGCTAGGGCTCCTGCGCGTGGGGAAAAGGATTGAGGAGAGAGAGGGGAGCAGGTGAGGGCCTCAGGGGTTCATTTAACCCTAGGGGGCACTGCAGCGTGCGGGGAGCAGGTGCGGCCATGGCGACAGTGTGCGCCACTGTCGCCGCAGGGAAAATGGTGGCCCGGTACTTCCGGTCCAGAGACCGGTTGTTCCGGTGGACCAAAAACAAAACAGAAATGCCCTTTCTATTTGGACCTCAAAACAATTCCAGAAAAATATGCAAAAATTCTGGGAGTGTCTCCACAAGATAAACAACTCACTACACAACTTCTTGGACTTTTGAGCAAGGTGGCATGGCTCACAAGTAAACAAAAGCTAGAAACCACATTTAAAGGCATAGGGAAAAAGGGGACACATTGGAGACCAACCATTTGGTTCTTATTCACTTTAGGTGAACTTAGGAAGTGTGTTGGACCATAAGGTCACCTGTCATAACACGGTTAGCACCATAGTTTGCATTTCAAAGTTTAGAGTTTGGGGAAGGTTGGGCTTTCCTTTTAACAATGTTTCCAAAGGTGGTTTGTTAACAGAAGAAATTTAAGGGATGCCATGATGCAAACATGAATGCAAAAAGTGGAAAAATTCTTCGTATTTTTCATTACCAAATTAGGGCTGTTACAATGCCCAACTTCGTGGTCGACAAGCCTTCCGAGGCTTCGCTCCAAGCCGTAGAAGACCTTGCGGCCGCATTGGCCACAAAGATGTATCCTCTGCCGCCCCGCTAGGCTCCCTGCATACCATTCGAGCACCTCATGCCCAAAAACGGTTATGTCAGACTTTGTATGTGATCATAACTTATGCTGCATTGTTCAGGAGACTGCTCCGCTATTCTATTTGCGGGTGTTTTGTCTTTATCATGTTTCTTTTTTTTCTCCACGTCTTTGAGAGAGCCTCCCGGGATGTAAGCTTACCTGTGAGATCCTAAATGATCAGGCACATCTCCCCAGGCCCTACCGATTCCCGAAAGGTCGCTCACCCACTCAGCTCGTACTCCTCCCGGGCAGTACCAGGTCTCTCACCGCTTCGTACTCCCGGGAGAGCCAGCCCCCTGGGGTGCTCAATCGACGGACAAGACGCGTTTCCAGTTCCAAATATAGTTTTATTCCCGCAAAATAGACAGCCAAAACATGACAAGGGTTCAGATCAAGGATAACTTATCTTTCTGGTTACACGGAGCCCCAAGTGGTAACTCGTCCGGGTGCCCTTCCAGATGTCGCGGGTACCTCGCGCGGACCGAGCTCTTTGCTTCAACGTACTCCACGGGGTGGAAAAGAAGTAGCCTCCTCGACTCGTGTGCACTGATCAGCCATGGTCCACAGGTCTTCCAGGGTGGCCACCGTGCGGGTTCTCAGCCTCTCCCGCATCATCGGGTTGCAGACGTTGGCGTGGAAGACGGCGATAACGGAGATCTCTTGCAGGTCAGCCGGGGGAATACGGACGAAGACACCCCGGAACCTCCATATGTATCGGCGCAATGGCTCCTCAGGCCCTTGCTCTAGGCGATAGAGGTCAAGGACGGTCGCACCAGGATGCGGATCCGCCGGTGCCTCCATCTCCTCGCGAGACCGACGCCTGGGATTGGAGCTCTGGTTGACGGCCTCGCGGGTGGGATCCATGGGCCTCTTGCCATGGGGATCCCCTTGTCGTTCCTCTTCAAGGGGTGCTGGCGCCGGAGCGGCAGCTGCTTGGGTGTTGGTCGGGGCAGAACTCGTAGGAGCGTGGCAGTGGTGAGCATAGTCCAGCAGGTTTTCCATACTTGCGATCCAGGCCCTCGCTCGGGGATCGCTCTTGCACTGCTCTGGCGGGTAGGAGAGAAGCACTCGGGCCGTGCCCAGCGCTTCTTCCAGCCCCCAGCTTCTTCGCGACGACTGCTGCGATGGCTCACCACAGACCTCTCGAGTGCCAGACATGGCCTTTGCTGGCCGAAGACGTGCCCGTTCACCCGATCTCGACGGAACAGAAGAGGGGCTCGAGGCAGATCTTACCTCAACCGAAGAGCTCGACGTCGAACGTGATGAAGCGATGATCCAAGATCTTGCCAGAAGATCTGGAGAACTCGAAGCGGACCTCCTCGAGGATCTCAAAGCCGATGAAGGACTTGAGGAAGATCTCGACGAAGAACACGAAGCCGATGAAGAACTTGAAGAAGATCTCGACGAAGAACACGAAGCCGATGAAGAAGAAAACAGCGCTTGCGCCCCCTACCTGGCGCGCCAGATGTCGTGTCTTGGATCACGGACACCGGGAGTAAAGGATACCCCCTTTTTAGGTTCGGTATTGTCGGAGAACTATCCCAGGAACTGGGTGTGTCTCACAAGGATCGAGTAAGGGGCTGAACACGGAATCAAACAACCCTCAACGTGCCTCGGCGACGATGCTCGTCGAGCTCGCTGCGAGACAACACTGCAGAGATAACGCACGGTATTACCCAGGTTCAGGGCCCTCTTGGAGAGGTAAAACCCCTACGTCCTGCCTTGGAGGTATTGCACTTGCTTGGAGAGGTTTCAGTACAAAGGGAGATTGGCGAGCTCTAGGTGGCTAACAATGGCTAACCCTAGAACTCAGAACCTCGAACCAAAGATTCAACCCTTTGCCCGAACATGCTCCCCCTCCTTTTATAGGTGTCTTGGACCTCTTCCCCCAAATATCTTGGCGGGAAGGGTTACCACATGGCGACGAAGGAGAAGGACGGGTGCACGATAAAGTTAGAGTCCATGGACGCGGTCCATGGCAGGGAGCGGTGTCACCAAAGCTGGAAAAGCCACCGTCCAACCAGGACTGCGCCCATCACTTCTCCCATAACTCCGCTGCTCGCTTCCCCCAAACATCTTCTTCTTCCCAGAGCGCTCCGCTTCCAAGATACTCTTCTCTGCCGCGACGATGGCGCCCAAGAAAACAACCGATCCGGCGAAGGGAAAGGCTCCAGCGCAGGCTGGCAGGCCCGCGGCGGCGTCGGGGAGCGCTGGACACGAGGGGGCGCTGCCGAAGTCCCGCATCCACTTGGCGGCAATTGAAAAGGTGCGCCACCTGGCGGCCTCGAGCACCAACGAGCACGGTGCCACCGGCATGAGACCGGCCGGCAGTAGGCTTCCCGAGGGGTACTACCCCATCTTCCTTCAAACTATCTACGCCGGTCTTGTTCCTCCTTTCTCCGACTTCCTCCTGGGGATTTTGGAGGTGTACCAGATCCAACTCCTCCATCTTCATCCCAACTCCATCCTCATCCTCTCCATCTTCGCCTACCTTTGCGAGGCCTACATTGGCATCCGTCCCTCGGTGGCGCTCTTCCGCAGCTTCTACTCCCTCCGGTCCACCGCGCAGACCGAGCGGATCGGATGCGTCTCCTTCCGCATTGCCGACGCCAGGAGCAGGAACTACATCGCCATCGCATGGTGTGGTGAGAACGCCATCACCAAGGTGACGAAGAAGGTGGAGGACTTCCACCAGCGGTGGTTCTTCGTCGACACCAAGGGGAGCAACCCTCTCCTGGAGGTGCCCGTGGCGCCCCCGAGGAAATGGGCGCGCCGGGCGAGCGCAGGCTTCGAGGGCCCGAAGCTTGACGCGGTGTACGAGTGCATTCAGAGGCTTCGCGTCGCCGGACTCACCGGCCAGATGGTGGCGAAGGACTTCACGAGGCGCCGAATCGCCCCCCTCCAGTGGCATTCAGAGCCGGTGTGGCAGTACACAGGCAGGGAGGACAAGATGCGCCTGTGCTCGGACAGCTACACACCGGAGGTGCTGTACCAGGTCAGGGGGATCCTCTTCGCCACGACGGACATCCCATCCCCCACCTGCGACGAGGCCCGGACGCTCTTCAGCTTTGTTGAAGAGAGCGTGCATGAGCACCGCAGGCGCCTGCCTGTATTCGACGAATGGGGGATCGTGCCGCAGGACACCGCGGGCCCCGCACCAACCCGTGGGCGGCGGAGCCGGAGCATATGGGCGAGTCGCCGGAGCCGGACGAGGGAGAGGACTCTGGCGAGGACTAGGCCTCGAGAGGCGCCAACCCCTCAGGCGAGGACGAGGCCTCGAGAGGCACTAACCCCTCGGGAGGCTCCGTCTGCTCCCCAAGGAGCGTACCGCCTGAAGAGGACCTCCTGGTGATTTCCTCCAGCGGCGACGAGGACGCCTTTCGCGTAGCTCCCTCCCGACGCACCGCAGAGGAGGAGGAGGAGAGCGGCAGCAGGGGAGGACGCTGCGAGCCCCGCTCCAAGGCCGTCCACGACAGGAAAGCCGCAGCCGCGAGGGGCGCTCTTCGCGAGGAGGCAGGAGCGGCTCGAGAGGAGTCCAGAGCGAGCAGCCCCCAGCCACCAAAGGCGAAGAAGAGGGTGTGGAGGATGGCCGACGAGTAAGCTTCGGTCCTTCCTCTTTCATCTAGCGTTTTGCTTTCGAAAACCCTCCTGAAGGATCTTCCGCTTATTTTTCTTTTCAGGAACCCTGCGGCGCCGAAGAGGCGGCGGCTCCTCAAGCTTGGGGAGACCGTTGGAGCCACCGCGGCGACGCCCGCGGCTGGTGAGCCGCAGCACGTGGCTACTCCTCCCACGGGTGAGCACCGCACGGAGGAGGTGGTTGAAGAGGTGGCGCCGTCGCCAGCTCGGGCCGCCACCCCCCCCCCCCCCGTACAGCAGGAGGCGACGGAGGAGGAGACGGCGGCCGAGGCCGCACGAGGAGGAGGATGTGGATGAAGAGATCATCGTGGACCCGCCTCCGGAGGAGGAGGCTCCCGCAAGAGGGGATGACGTGCCCGAGGCCGCGGCAGGTGCGGCCACCACGGAAGGGGTGGAAAACGCCCCTGAGGAGCAAGAGGTGGAGGCGCCTCCGGAGCCCACGGACGCCGGAGCCGGGGGCGAGAGGACGCCCAGCCTCCAGAGGGCTCCTGACGCGGGCGGCGAAGGAGGCGCCCACACGAGCCCCCAGGCCGCACCAGAAGCGGCTGTGAGCCCGAGGCAGGGTGCCTCGGGCGCCTCGCTAAGGATCGAGACCTCTGCACCCCACAACGGTGTGGGGACCTTGGCGCTGCGGGGGCCGCGGCGCCACGCGGTTCGCCGCAGCGCCGTCCTCAGCCAGGCGCGGCGGACGCTCGACGAGCTGGAGGCGCAGTTCGCCGAAGAGGAACTCGCCAGGGCAGAGGAGCGGGCGAGACTCGACGAGGGCTGGGCCCTCCTCCGCGAGAGCGTGGAGAGCTGCCGCCGGCAGGATGCGGCGGCCCTGGCGGCCCGCCAAGAGGCCATGCGCTTCGCCGAAGAGACCGCGACAGCGTGAAGCGGGAGGCGGCGGAGACCATGGAGCAGCTGGACGCCGCACGGGAGGCACTCGAGGCGGAAACTGCCTCCAAGCGACAGGAGGTTGCGGCCTTGGAGCAGAACTTCATCACGCACTCCAAAACTGTGGAGGGCAGCTTGAAGGAGCTCCGCGAGAGGATGGACGCTCGCGAGGTGCAGCTGACCCAGCGCGAGGCAGAGCTCACGCGACGCGAGGGAGAGCACTCCCCCCGTGAGGTGGAACTGCACCGGCGCGAGGAGCACGTCCAGCAACTTGAGGCAGACCAGGCCACCCGCGAGGAGCAGCTGAAGGCTCGCGAGGGCCGGGTGGCCAAGGACGAAGCCTCCTACGCGGAGCGCCTCGAGAAGGCCAACGCCGATCTCGCGGCAAAGCAGAAGAGAACGCAGAAGGAGGCCGACGACAAGGTCAAACTCATCCGCCAAGATCTCTCCAAGGATTATGGCGAGAAGGTCAAGAAGCAGGAGGAGCGCTTCACGACGAAACGCGACGAGCTCCAAAACCGCATCAAGGAGCTCGAGAAGGAGGAGAAGCGGATGGCCTCCCGCCTTCAGAGTGCCAGGGACGCCCAGGCCCGCGCGGAAAAGGAGGTTGCCGCCCTGAAGGAGGACCTGAGCGAGCTCCAGCAACAGGTGGGGCCGCCCTGAAGGAGGACCCGAAATTTCCGGATTGCGATAGACCTTCTTCCTCCCGAGCTCCTCCTTTCACCGCCGCTCACCTCCACGCGTCGCCACCGTCTGGAGCTGCCCCGCACGGATCGAAGCGGACGGGAAGCTCCGCCGCGTCATCCTCTCTCCCCCCAACGGCGGAATCGAGCCGGGGTCGCCGGAGCCGACGCGTGCATCCTCGACTTCCCCAACCACGGCCGTCGCGCGCCGGCCCGATTTCCGTCGGCGCCGTCCACCCCTCGCCGTCGCCGACCCCTGCCTCTTGCTAGGGTGAGCACCGCGTCCCTTTTGGCCTTCTCCCTCTCCCCCTCTCCCTCTCTCGCCGTCAATCGCCGGCAGTCACCGCAGCGTCACCGTCACCGTGCCCCCGGCCTGGGCACCGGCCTGTCCGGCCAGAAGGCCGGCTGGCTCGGGTGGGAGCCCGGCCTAGGCTCGGCCTGGGCCAGCCAAAAGGCCGGAAGCCTCGGGCACCCTCCCGGCCTAGACGCCAGCCTGGGCCGGCCACAAGGCCGACTGCTTCGGGTCACCCCCCGGCCTGTGGTCCGGCCTGGCCGGTTTGGAGGCCGGCCTGTCTGGCTTTTCCTTTTCCCTTTTTGGAAATAAAAACAAATTAAATAATTGATAACTATTTAAATATTGCTCCTAATTTGACAAATGAAATTCCAAAGTGTTCAGAAAAAACAAACTCTACATGTTAGAATAATTGAAATGATCTTTTGAGTTTATATTTTTGCTGTTTGTTAAGAATTCCTAAAATAGTATAAATAATACCTAATTTGGGAAAAATCACAATTCGATAAATATTTAACCAAAACTTGTGAATAAAATTTCAAAATGATCAGTGTTTCAAATGTTATCAAATCATGGTAATAACAAATCATGACAACAAAATTTCCTTTGATGTTATTCATATTTTCGTTAAAATAATTAAATTCAACTAATTACTTAATTCACTATTTAATCATCGATAATTGGAAAATTACGAATAAGGTACCAAAACGATCAGAAGAACAACACCTATCCATTCATATCATGTTCATGCATATTTAAGCCACTTCTTTAATAATCTAATAATTTATAAACAATGTGGCCATTAAGTTAAATGTGGGGTTGTTTCCAAATAATTGCATTAATTATTTGGCACCCCATTTAATCGTGTTATCTATTCTTATGCTGATATCCTTGCATGAACTTGACATGCCATCATGATTGTGCATTGCACCTTGTCTTCGTGTGATTTATTTCGTTCTTCTTTTATTTGTTGGGTATCGATAGATTCTGGAGTTGAGGTTAACCCTACCTACCCCGACGAGCAGTACTACACGCCCCGACAGCAAGGCAAGAGATAACCTAACCTTCTTGGCATCTAGCATCCTAATGTTTTATACAATTATTTTCTCCACCAGAATATTGCATGCGATTCCAATGTCACTTTTGATCAAGTTAGAGAATCCTATGATATGCATTGTCCCCTGAACCATCACATGCTTCCCCTCCTATGAAACCTAGGTTTGATGTGTTGGCCGGAGACAAAGATACAATTGTTGTATGTATATATGCTTAGTGATGCTCAGCCATGCTTAGTTAAATGCTATATTGTCCGGTGATTTAATTCCATGATATTGATGTTGACAGAATGTTTCGGACATGGTGGTTATTGTGATGCTTAATTAAAATACTAAGAAGGCTTGGATGAGTTGCCATCAGGGATGGTGTTTTGCCTCATTCTTGCCCCTAGGTGCGAGTTCTTTACCTCTTGAACCAAGACGAGCGTGCTTCCATTGGTGGGAGTATGGACTCCTTACTAACTGAATAACTTGTGCGGGCGTATCCAAGGGTCCTCTAGTTTGCTATTTCCATTTGCGCGTGGGTGTGTGAGCGGAAAAAGAAACGATGAGGATGGTGGTGTTTAGGACGTGGCGATGGGGGCAGGGGCTGGAATAGGCTGGGTAAACTTGTCCTATCGCCACTAGATGACTCTTGGATAGTCTCATGCGAGGTAAAGGTTTAACCGCGCCCACTCGCCGGCCTTCCCCGGAAGAGGGCCAATCAGGTGAGCCGGACGGTACCAATGGGTAAATTAGTACACCCCTGCAGGGTTTAATCTTTTCGAAAAGCCGTGTCCGCGGTTATGGTCGACTTGGGAATAGACGATAAGATCATAGAGAACCTGAACATTTTAATTAATTTGGCAGCTAGAGGTTGCATAATCAACGTGTGATAAAAGGTTCATTTCCTTGAGGGTGATTCGAGGGGGTGCCTTGGTGGAGATGAGTTGGTGTTGGTTACAAATGGTTCGATGAGAACCAAAGATGAAAGTTCACTCTCTTATCCCTTTTTGAGAAAACATTCCGAGTAGTCGATGGCATGGGTCTTTTATACCTTTTTAAAATGAAATCTAGCTTTATGCAAAATAGCTACTATACAGCTTTAGAGCCTCCGTCACCATTGGGACTATATCGCCCTACTAAACTTGCGAGTACGTCGTACTCAGTCTCTCTTTGCTGCTTTTATTAATTTGTTTCAGAGGAGGACGACACCGAGCACACAGGTGGGTTCTTCGTGGACATCGACGAGTAGTTCGGGGTTCCTAGGTGGCAGCTTGGGACGTCGGAACAAGCTAGCTGGGTTGTGTTTATGTGTAGGCCTCTTAGGCCATATATTTGGATCTTGTTGTACTAGACAACTACTTCGCTTCCGCTTGATGTACTCATGGGTCGGTGACCCCTTTTGTGTGTAATTTGTATCTTTCTCATATATGAGTTGCTATATGATCTCTCTGTGTCGTAGAGTCTGTGATGTGCCAGTTGTTCCGCAGTCTTGATCCCTCTACTATACATGATAGCTATGTCTGAGCTTATGGCATGATGGAAGTGTTGCGTTGCCGATGATCCATTCCGAGCACGCCTGCCAAAGGTTTTGGCCTGGGATTGGTAACCCCAGTAACCTTCGATTGTGTAGCATGACCAGTTGCACAAAACTTCATTGTATAGTTCTGGGGTCGGGGCGCTACAAGTTGGTATCAGAGCAGGACTGCGTGTAGGAAACCCTTTCTATTGGTCGATGTCGAGTCTAGTTTGAAAATTATTTATAACCTAAAAATAAGTTGTGAAAACCTTCTTAGGATTCTTTTTACTCCTCATCCAACTCGCTCTACTCTGATCTCTTATATCTATTTGTTTTAAGCTTGGTGTCGAAGTTTAGGTTCTCGGGGTTGGGTTCTACCGTCCGGTGTTGGTGTCGAGTCAGTTATTTCCGTTTGCTATCACCGCGATGACGTGATGTCACTTGTGGTTGACTAAATCTGTTTTGTTCTATTGCCATCTTATAGCTCTATATCTGGAAGGATTCTGATCTATCCTAACTGTTCGGAGATGTTTACTAACTGTGTCCTTGTTCCAAATCTTCAGAATTGCTCCTGCCCGTCGTGGTAACCCCGGTGATCCTGATGCACCGCCGCCACCCTCAATGGTGGAGGTCCTGATGGCCATCGAGAATAACCGCCTGCGCAACGAGCATCTGCTCGAGCAGTTGGTGCAGCAAGGGGCAAGGAGGAACACGGACTGCAACACTCTCACGGAGTTCTTGCGCTCCCAACCTCCTACCTTCACTGAAGCTAGGTAGCCACTGGATGCTAATGATTGGCTCTGTGCTCTCGAGCGCAAGTTCGCGGCCTTGCACGTTTCGGTGGCGGAACAAGTCAACTTCGCCACCTACCTGCGGAATGAAGCCGCCGGCTCCTGGTGGGAGATCCATGTGTCGATGTTCGACGCTGGCCATGTCTTCACCTGGGCGGATTTCCGCGCCGCCTTCCATGCGGCGTACATCCCCAAGCCCATCATGGACCTCAAGAGGAGGGAGTTCCTGGATCTGGCCCAGGGACGCATGGACGTCCAAGCTTATGGGCGTGAGTTCAACCACCTCTCCCGTTACGCCCCTCGGGACATGACAAATGATGAGGACAAGCAATATATGTTCCGCAAGGGGCTTGCACCGAGGCTCCGTTATGAGCTCCTACCCTTCAAGTTCCAGTCCTACCAGGAGCTCTACAACCAGGCTCTCACTATGGAGCAGGGTAGGAAGGAGCTGGAGGCTTCCAAGAGGCCAGCTCCAGCTGACAACCAGAGCTCCTCTTCTTCTAAGGGCAAGAAGCGCAGGGTCTTTGTGCCCTTCAGCGCTGTGCCTCGTGCACCTTTCGCGCCAAGGCCTTCAGGGTACAAGCCACCTCCGCCTCGCCCAGCTACCTCGACCTTGGGTGCGGCTGGAAGTGGCTTCCGCCCTCAGCTGCCTCCACCACCGCCGAGGCCCACTTGCTTCAGCTGTGGCCAGCCGGGGCACTACTCCAGAGAGTGTCCCCAGAAGGCACCGGCTACTGCAGCACCTGCACCGGCTCCCTCTACACCAGCCGCCAAGGCCATGACCGTCAGCCGTGGCCGCCTGAACCACGTCTCGGCTGAAGGAGTTGAGGAGGACCCCGGAGTTCTCATGGGTACGCTTCGCATGAATGATCACCCAGCTTCAGTCTTGTTTGATTCTGGAGCATCGCATTCATTCATATCCATAGCTTTTGCACACAACCATCAAATACCGTTTGTGAACATGGACTCCCCCTTAGTGGTCAAGACACCAGGCTCTAGTTGGCACACTAACTGGATTGCTCCGGAGGTCCAGATTACCATAGGCTATTGGTCCTTTCCGTTCTCGTTGATGGCCCTGAAGTCAGATGGTCTAGATGTCATTCTGGGAATGGACTGGCTAGTCAAATATCAGGCCAATTTGAACTGTGCTGCCAAGTCTGTCATGGTGATCCACCCAACCGTCGGGCTAGTGAGTTATTGGTCACCTTCGTCCGCAACTCCATCTGCTGCCACTCCTCTCTCGCCGGAGATCAGCCTATGCTTTACGGAAGGCATCACACCGCCTGAAATGCATGAAGTTGCTGTGGTGTGTGATTTCCCCGATGTCTTCCCGGAGGAATTGCCTGGCATGCCACCTGATCGAAGCGTGAAATTTGTCATCGAGTTGGTTCCGAGAACTGCCCCTATTTCTAAGAGGCCCTACCGCATGCCAGCGGAAGAGCTAACTGAACTGAAGAAGCAACTTGATGAGCTGCTGGAAAAGGAATTCATCCGACCGAGTAGCTCGCCATGGGGCTGCCCGGTCATCTTTGCCAAGAAGAGGGATACAAATGTTCCTCGGCTGGTTGTTGATTACCGCCCTCTGAATGCGGTGACCATCAAGAACAAATATCCTATTCCTAGAATAACTGACCTGTTCGATCAGCTAGCTGGTGCAACAGTATTCTCCAAGATGGATCTGAGGTCAGGCTACCATCAGATCAAAATAAGAAAGGAGGATATTCCGAAGACGGCTTTCACTACCCGTTATGGGTTATATGAGTACACCGTCATGTCCTTCGGCCTCACAAATGCTCCGGCTACATTTATGAGGCTAATGAACTCCATCTTCCACGAGTACCTCGACAAGTTCGTCATTAGTTACATCGACGACATCCTTGTCTACTCCAAAACCGAAAAAGAACATGCTGAGCATCTTCGGCTAGTTCTGACAAAGCTTCGAGATCACCGCCTCTATGCCAAGTTCTCCAAGTGTGAATTTTGGTTAAAGGAGCTCATATTCCTAGGTCATTGTAACACCCTGGATTTTTGGCCTTTTTAAATTTTTTCCAAAATGCTTTATTCTATTTATTTAAATTGCATTTGGATTTAAACCTCAGGAAAATCATTTTTAAATCCTGAACCTTGCAAATCTGATAAATCAAGTGGGATCTTGTGCCTTCCATTTCCCTCCCACTTGGTACTTTTGTTTATGATTTTGACCTTGGTCAATATTTGATTTGAGAGAATCACTTTTCCCTTTTAAAAATTTGCCATTTATTTGGCCTTCCAAAGGAACCCCTATTAATATGTCTTCAAAAATTCTGCAAAAATTAGGGAATGATCCCTAGGTCATATGCAGCCCATTTATGCAAAAATATTTGATGCATTGTTAAGAAAATGTTTGACCTCTTCACTATGCAAGTTCCTGCCCAAAACTTAGAGATTTTCAAAAACCAGTCAAATGATTTTTGTAAAGGGAGGAGAATACCTAGACACCAGCACTAGTTGTGTATACACCTCTGGGAAAAATGCTAGCCCAACCAAAGATGTTTTGCTTGCCAAAAATAAAAGTTCCCTTTTTGACTAGTGCTGTTTTTCAGAATTTTTGGTCGGACCAACATTTGAATTGGCAAAAACTTTGGTCAGAAAAGTTGTAGGTTTTTGAATTTGGTGCACAGTGACGCAAACCCCATCTCTTTTGGACCAAGGATTTGAGAGATAGATGCTGATGCCGCTTCTGGCATGCCCAGGATGGTGGTCACTGCTGGCATGTCCATGCCCGACGGCGCCGCCCCTTTTTGGTCGCCGCCGTTCTGCTCCCCCTCTCCCCAAACCCTGCCCGGCGAGTCCCCTTTCTCTTCGTGAACCTCCCCTGCACCACGCGTCGCCGGAGGAGCGCAGCACAGCCGCTGCCGCGTGCGCCAAGACACTACCCGACGCACCGACCAGAACAGCGCCGCCGGGGACCCGCACGTCGGCGACTCCGCCGCCCCCGTGCCTATCCACCGCCCCTTCCCTGTGCCGCGTGCGTTCCTGTGCCACCAGTTCTGCGACGCACCGTCCAGCACCACCTCCACGCCATAGCCGACACCTCACCGTGGCATTAACGGCGGCCACCTCTCGGGACGGGTATATGAAGGCCACCCCTCGACCTCCAGAGCACCTCATCCACCTCCTAGCCTCCCCACGACCCTCCCCTGCTCCAATCGTAGCTCGACGAGCACCGCAACTCCGGCGACCAATTTGCCCTAGCCGTCACAGCCGTGGACAAATTCTTCGCCAGAGGGGCTCCGTTCGTCGATTAAAACCACCCAGAGCCTCCCCTAATCACCATGATGCCGATGCCGTGCTCGTCGGGGTAGTTGGTGGCCGGAATCGACGAGTTCGTCATCGACCCGAAGCCACCCCCGCCGGAGAAGAAGCCCTGGTGCTGTGCACGCTCGCCGTGGACCGTGAACTCGCCGGCGACCCAGCTCTCTGTTTCCCGCGTTAAAAAAAAGAAAACATTTCGGCCTCTGTAACTGACCGGTGGGACCCGTTGTCAGGATTTTAAACTTTTCGAATCGTTTTTCTGTTTTGGTTTATCTGTTTATTTTTTCTGTAAAAATAGGCAAATTTTTGGCCAAACTTTGGAAGGCTATATCTCTCTCAAAAATGCTCAGAAAAACATGAGACCAATTTTGCTGGCTTTGTTTTGAAATTTCCTTTCTATTGGGACCAGAAAAGAAATTTTTGGAATTTATTTCGTTTGACATTTATTCGATGACCTAGGGAGGGTATTTGACACTATTTCGTGTTTCTTTGGATAGATTCCAACCCCACCGATGGAGTAGAAGTTGTTCCCGAACCCGAGGGCAAGCCGTTAACCCGATCTCAAGCTCGGTCGAACTCTGAATAATTGCGTGACTGTTTAAATTGTTTGTTGCTTCTCACCTGCCATGTTGCATTTAAATTAGTGTCGCATTTATTTATCTGTTATCCTCCAACTTTTGTGCTACGTCCTTTTGTCGAACGAGACGGCGCTGGCCGGAGGCATCTCCGCCACAGTCATCCGGTTGACGTTTCTTTTCCTTTTGTCGAACGAGACGGCGCTGGCCGGAGGCATCTCCGCCACAGTCATCCGGTTGACGTTTCTTTTCCTTTTGTCGAACGAGACGGCGCTGGCCGGAGGCATCTCCGCCACAGTCATCCGGTTGATGTTTCTTTTCCTTTTGTCGAACGAGACAACGCTGGCCGGAGGCATCTCCGCCACAGTCATCCAGTTGATGTTTCTTTTCCTTTTGTCGAATGAGACGGCGCTGGCCGGAGGCATCTCCGCCACAGTCATCCGTTGTCGTTTCTCTTTCCTTTTGTCGAACGAGATGGCGCTGGTCGGAGGCATCTCCGCCGCAGTCATTCGTTTGACGCCCTTTTCTATTTCTGCTATATATGTTCATGGCTATGATTTATTTACTGCTGAATTTATCATGTGATTATCTTATGTTGCTGAAATCTTGTTGAAACTGAAAGTTGAACTTTGACTAAAAGATAACCACCTCCCTCGACTAGATTGGGTCACATAGTGCCACTCACCAAACACACCAGCACAACATGCGTCGTTCACGTGGGCGAACCATGGCCGAGTATTCTATCTAGCCTCCTTTGACGCCACCCTTTTGGCAAGTCTAGTCGGTTACCTTTGTGGTCGGGGCTAGTTTTGCAAAGGTTCCGGAGCTAGGCGTCGCTCATTCGTTGGGGACGTGCCGGATTCACTTCGTCATAAGACTTGGTCCCAGGGACGTGTCGGTGGCTACACAGGGAGTGTCCGGGTGGAGTAAACGGTTGTGGAAGTGTGGGTTTGTGCTGTCGCCAGGATGGGTTCTAGTACTTCGGTACCGGTGGTACAAACCTAGACTTCAGCGTATGGGTAAATGTTGCAACCTCTCAAGAGTGTAAATCTAGAATCTAGCCTTGTCCCTAGGTTATGGGACGATGTTTGGGTCGAGTCACACTAAGGGTCAGTCCAGTCGAACATGGAGAAATTATTAAGATGAGATCTAGCAAACGAGAGAAAACCTGAGGAGTAAGCCAGAGTTGGCTAAAGGCTTGGAAGCTGTCGGGGATGTGACCCCGAGTACCTAGAGCTGGAGGTTTTATTGGAATTAACAAAGAAGAAATAGCAAAGAAATATATAAAAGATAAAGGTTATACCGAGAATATCTGCCCGGGCCGAATTAAGCCTCGCAGGCATTTTTCCCGGATCAGCCCGACCGACACTCCTCTAGCTCGGATGAGCCAGCAGGGGCCAAACCAATCAAAAAGGCATCGGTCGTCCCGGCCTGCTAGCATTCAGATAACCCGGCTGGGCCGGACTCCTTTTAACTCGGCCGGACCGAATGTCTTTCACCCGGGTAGGCCGGTATAAATCATCCCGGTCAGCCGACACAGCCTCACTCGGTTGGGCCGGCTTTGGACCATCTCGATAGCTTCCGTCACCAGGTTTTCCTCCGATCCGAGATCCAGAAGGTCGGATCGAGGTTGACTTCCCAGCAGCTCATGATCGCAGGATCGCTGGATGCCCCGGCCGAGTCAGCTGCATACTGGCATACGGGAGTCCTTTGCCGGGTCAGATGCAGGTCGGATCACAACCATCATTGTGCATGCTGGCTAGTTGAACCAAGCAAGTGGATTGACCTAATAAAGAAAGATATCCTGCTTATGGATCATGATAGGAGCGCCATAAAAATAATCCATGCATCACTAGATGCCAACCCCGCCGGCACGCAGGATCCGGTGCGTTTAAATCCTTCCAGGCCGGATCGCTGCTAATCCTTTTCCTATGTCAAGACTGTACCTGCGACCGGGTCACGCTTTACCCGGATCGACCGAGTCACACGACAGACCCTGACCGACGTATCCAGCGTAGGTATACGTACCGGTTCACTTGGCTGGTCGCCCGACTTTATTCTAGAGTCAGGCCGGATCATCTCCAGCATCACCGAGTCACGCCAGCATCCAGAATTGCTCCGAGACAAGCATGCCACGCCGACCTGCACAAATATCTGTGCCAGCTACCTCACCCCAGAAGATAATAGCAGGGGACAAGCTAACGAAGACCAAGGACGCAGGTAACGTGGCTGCAGTGCGCGCATGTCGCGTACGCAGTGTCGATAAGACCCCAGTGGTCATGTCAAGAATAGTGTACCTAGACTAGTACCTCTTGTCCCTTTGTCCCCTGCTTGTCCCCTGGGCTCTCTCTATTTAAAGAGCACCAGGGGGAGGAGACGGAGCACGGCAGCAGGAGGCCACGGGCAGCGACCCTTTGTTCATTTTTCCCCTGCATTCTCTGCCAGCTCCTTTCTCCGCAGGAGCTTGGTGCTGCTTAGCTCAGGATAGAGACACAGCTCAAGGAGCGCTTCTGTAATCCGGTTTGATACACGAGTATAGTCAGACAGGCAGGAGTAGGGGTTTTACCTCCTCACGAGGGCCCCGAACCTGGGTAAATCGTGTGTGTGTGTTCGTGTGTTTTCCTTCACACAATCCCTCCCCGAATCCTCTAGCGTCCATCGGCCCCCAAACTCAAGCCTACCCCTAGGCTTCTGCCGTGCACCACCACGACAGTTGGCGCCCACCGTGGGGCTGGTAGTGGCGCTAGCTGGGCAAACTTCGGACGGGACCTTCATCGACTCCGGCGAGCACCTCGCGTGGCGTCGCGGGGTTTCCGCTCGCCGGGCCGCTTCATCAAGTTCTTCGTCACCGGCGCCAACGTCGTCAACAAATCTCAGAGGAGACACGGTAGGCCGGCCGTGCTTCTGGCTTGCCCGGCGGCTCTACGTCAACACTGCCGTCGCGCTCGTAGGCCTCCTAGGCATCCTAATATCGGACGGGACCTTCTACATCAACTCGGGGACTCGACGTCACCATCGTCTCCGCGCGTTCGCACCTTCTTCACCGACGCCAGCGGCTCCAATGAATCTCGGGGACTGCGGCGTCCGTGCCGTCTCTCCCGCTCAGTCCGGAGGTTCTGCATCAACGCTCTCACCGTGGCCCTGTCCCGGGTCGACCGTGCCCGTGCGTATCAGGCGCGCGCTGTATGGGGCCGGCATCGAGCTGCGTAGGCCGGCGTCGCGTAGGTGTCGGCTTTGAAAATAAAAAGAATAGGGAGGAAAATAATGGCCGAGTTGGTGGCCGACACAGCGTGCGTACGCTGTGCAGGGACCAGGCGGCAAGGCGCAGCTGGCCGGAACTGTACTCTCCCAGGCGACGTGCATGTGTACCTGCGTACGTACCTATGTGCTTGTGTTTCTAGGAGCAAGAAAAGAAAGAGATGGAGATAGGTACCGGCATGCAGGCTATGTCGGTTGACCGGGTAGAAAAAGATTAGAGTGTAAGGAGGAAAATGTCTGGAGAGTTGGCTGCCGACATATGGGTGTGATCTCGGCCAGAGCAGGCCGTCCTTGTACGCCAAGCACAGCACCAAAGGAATCAGCAGCACACTAAGCTCGTCCCACGCGTAGCATGCCGGCCGCTCATTCATCCGAGCTCGTATTCAGCCGATGCATGGGGCAAGCATGCTAGAGCTAGCATCGTGTGTGCTTTTGTGCACTCGGGCCATGCATGCACGTATGGATCAGGTTTTGTGCTTGTGTATGTGACACGTACGCATCCGGGAAGAGATAGAAATGGGAAAGGAAGGAGATGGAGAGAAGGACTGACTTGTGTCTATATCGGACAGCCGAACAGAGAAAGCGACCGGGTCCAGGGGAAAAGAAGAAATAGAAAAAGAAAGAGAGTGGCGTTTGGAGGAGGGACCGACATATTGCTTATGTCGGCTGACGAGTAAAAGAAAATGAGGAAGGGAAAGAGGAGAGAAAGAGTGTCGGCACCCAAGTAAAGGTATGTCGGTAGCCAAGAGGAAAATAGAGAGCAAAGTCTGCTGTCTCGGCCAGAGCAGGCTGATGTGGAGGTTAAACCTATATCGGCTAGGAGAAATTTGCCGAGATTAGCAGTAGATATGGCCGACATAGGCATGTCGGCTCTGGAAAAATAACTCGGTCAGATGGAGTTAGGCCGACATGAAATAACCCGGCCGGAGTTAAATAATTTGCCTCCGACCAAAATAAAAGCAACATCTCGGCTCCGTCGGGTTGACCGAGTAAGCCCGGCCAAGTAAGCTGTACCCGGTTCCACACTTGCAGGATTCCTCCGTCGCCTACGCCGTTTGACCAGCTGGACCGGCTGCACCCGGATCAGCTGCATCCGGGTAGCCTGTACCAGATGCTTCTGCTATTTGGATAACTATCCTGCGCCCACTTGTACGTCTCCATTCAGTCGACATCAACAATACAATGTAAGTATTTACAATTTAAGGTTCTGTGCCGCGCGCGCGTAGGTAACCCCGAGCGATACTCGGGGACTACCCTCTCTTATCCTGTTTAGATGTTTTCCCCGGGATCAGGCATTTCGACCCGGGGACTGCCCGTTTACTCCGGAGCCTATCTTTTCCTTAAAAGTTAAAAGTGACTCGGGGACTCGGTTGGAACCGAGTCAGCTTCTTCATATATGTTTTCTTTGCTAGACTTAAATATATCTATAGAATAGAGTTGTTGCTCTCGTTAAAATATTCATTATATATGTGCTTGAACTAACATTGAAAGGTGATATCGGTTTTACCGAGAGAGTATTCATCACCAAGATTGCGGTTTTTATCGGGTGTCTCGGATTACCCAAAATATCATAGCATTATCGGTATTCTCCAGATCGCCGTTTATTTCGGTTTGCGGTTATATCTCAATATCACCTCATAGCTCAAATCGTCGTCCATATCAGTTCGCCTAAATATCTGGGCATCCTGCAATATCTCGAATCGTCGTTTATTTCGGCTTGCCAAAATATCACGGCATTTATCTCATATCGACAGGCATCTCACAAATCTTTATCGACTTTGCCGACTATCATGATTCTTCAATTATCCGAGTTTATCAGAATATCATAGCATCAATATCTCGGTGCGTCGAGTCAAAAAATATCTAAACTCACCGGGTGTTACGCGTTGAGAAAAATCTCAACTCGTCAGTTGACAAGTGCCCATGAAGGCAGAATGTCAAAATTCAGCCAAGAACGGCTATATGTCGGTCCAGCTTGTGCTGCCGACATACAATTTCGGTAAACGCCCATGAAGGCTAGAAACCGGTATAAAATAATGCCCAAGCAGGCTATATGTCGGTCCAGCTCATGCTGCCGACATATCTATGCGGTAAAAAGCCCAAAGTGGCAGAAACCGACATAAGGAATATGCCCAAGAGGCCAAAATGTCGAACCAGCTAATGCTGGAGACATCGGATGTCGGTAAACCGACATATAAAATATGCCCATGTAGGCACAATATCAATTCAGCAAAAGTCTGTTGGCATCCGGCATATGAAATATGCTCATGCAGGCAGTATGTCAAATTGCCCAATGTCGGCAGAGATATCTATGTATGGCCATGCCCATGCCTTCAAACACATTTCCAGTGCAAACAGTCTATCTCGTTGTTGATTCGGGTGAGCTCGGTCAACCGGATGACGCGTTTTGACTAGAGGGCATGGTTAGACGACGGACTTATGCTGGTGCCCATGCCGGCGGGATGTTGTCTTCATGGAGGTTTTAATATTTGTTATTTGTTTTCTTTTGTAAAGTCTGCGCGCGACTCTGCGAGTCCCCCGCAGCCTCGGGGACTAGTGTCGGGGATGTGACCCCGAGTACCTAGAGCTGGAGGTTTTATTGGAATTAACAAAGAAGAAATAGCAAAGAAATATATAAAAGATAAAGGTTATACCGAGAATATCTGCCCAGGGCCGAATTAAGCCTCGCAGGCATTTTTCCCGGATCAGCCCGACCGACACTCCTCTAGCTCGGATGAGCCAGCAGGGGCCAAACCAGTCAAAACGGCATCGGTCGTCCCGGCCTGCTAGCATTCAGATAACCCGGCTGGGCCGGACTCCTTTTAACTCGGCTGGGCCGAATGATTCTCACCCGGGTGGGCCGATATAAGTCATTCCGGTCAGCCGACATAGCCTCACTCGGTTGGGCCGGCCTTAGACCATCTCGATAGCTTCCGTCACCAGGTTTTCCTCCGATCCGGGATCCAGAAGGTCGTATCGAGGCTGACTTCCCAGCAGCTCACGATCGCAGGATCGCTGGATGCCCCGGCCGAGTCAGCTGCAACCTGGCGTACGGGAGTCCTTTGTCGGGTCAGATACATGTCGGATCACAACCATCATTGTGCATGCTGGCTAGTTGAACCAAGCAAGTGGATTGACCTAATAAAGAAAGATATCCTGCTTATGGATCATGATAGGAGCGCCATAAAAATAATCCATGCATCACTAGATGCCAACCCCGCCGGCACGCAGGATCCGGTGCGTTTAAATCCTTCCAGGCCGGATCGCTGCTAATCCTTTTCCTATGTCAAGACTGTACCTGCGACCGGGTCACGCTTTACCCGGATCGACCGAGTCACACGACAGACCCTGACCGACGTATCCAGCGTAGGTATACGTACCGGTTCACTTGGCTGGTCGCCCGACTTCACGTTAGAGTCAGGCCGGCATCACCGAATCACGCCGGCTTCCAGGATTGCTCCGAGACAAGCATGCCACGCCGACCTGCACAAATATCTGTGCCAGCTACCTCACCCCAGAAGATAATAGCAGGGGACAAGCTAACGAAGACCAAGGACGCAGGTAACGTGGCTGCAGTGCGCGCATGTCGCGTACGCAGTGTCGATAAGACCCCAGTGGTCATGTCAAGAATAGTGTACCTAGACTAGTACCTCTTGTCCCTTTGTCCCCTGCTTGTCCCCTGGGCTCTCTCTATTTAAAGAGCACCAGGGGGAGGAGACGGGAGCACGGCAGCAGGAGGCCACGGGCAGCGACCCTTTGTTCATTTTTCCCCTGCATTCTCTGCCAGCTCCTTTCTCCGCAGGAGCTTGGTGCTGCTTAGCTCAGGATAGAGACACAGCTCAAGGAGCGCTTTTGTAATACGGGTTGATACACAAATATAGTCAGACAGGCAGGAGTAGGGGTTTTACCTCCTCACGAGGGCCCTGAACCTGGGTAAATCGTGTGTGTGTGTTCGTGTGTTTTCCTTCACACAATCCCTCCCCGAATCCTCTAGCGTCCATCGGCCCCCAAACTCAAGCCTACCCCTAGGCATCTGCCGTGCACCACCACGACAGAAGCCTAGTTGTGGCTATGAGTTCTTGAGTGAGAAACGTAATCTCACTTGGTAACATGAAACATCCCTTCAAAGGTAAGTAGGTAAGTTATGTCCAACCGTTAAGCTTGGACTCACCCTTGTAACCGAACTCATGCCATGCTACTTTACGAACTTATGCCATGCCATATAGATAGACTTTGTTTGATTTTGGGCTAATGACTTGCGAGTACTTCAAGTACTTACCTGGCTTTTCATGTGGCCAGACCCCGTTGCACCCGACGCTGAGTACCCGCTGTACGAGAACTAGGAACCCGTATCCTAGGCAGGACCCCGTGGAATAAAGGCCCGCTACCGCCACGCTACTATCTACGTTTCCGCTACGACTTCTGCTAGAGGCTCGATGTTGGATAAATAATGTACATACTGTTGTGTGCGCATGTTGCGCGAGCGCTGGAGCCTCACCCCCGTGTTGTAACCTTATATATGTCCGAACTCGGAGCCATATGTATGTATTTGGTTATGTCTTTGTTTATCAAGTTGACACATATCCAGTGTTTCTGGGACTGGTATATGGGGTGACTCGATCATCTGGATCGGTGTGCCACAGAGCTTGGTATCAGAGCCTAACTGCCTGTAGGATACCCTAGTTTCTTGGACGACGTAGGATAGAGTTTGAAGTGTTGACAACTTTTCACTGTTTCTCTATCTGTTTGTGCTTTAAAACGTAACGCTCACTTTACTTGACTTCTATCTCTATCACAGATGGCAGAGTTGTTCGCCGAGACTACCGCCGTACACATCCCCGGCTTTCCACAGTTCCTGAGGGAGATCTGGGACCAACTCTACCCAGGCGCACCTCCCCCGACCTACCGTGTGTACCACAACCGTCTCGACAGGTCCACCTCGGAGTTCACCGCCACCGTCCACCTGCGCCCGGAGCCCGTGACCGCAGGGAGCTCCCACGCCCTCACTTCCGGTGTCACCACTCAGGCGACTCGAGCCGTACAGGAGGCGGCAGGAGATGCCATCCTGTTCCTCCGCACCTTCGATCCCGTCATGAGGCAGTGCACCCGTTACGCCTACTTCCCGAGGTTAGACTTAGACACTGGGGACATCCTCTTTCCCAACCCCGGTGACCCCAGCTCACCTCTCTCAGCCATACTTCTGCACACCACCCTTCTCCACCAGTACCTCCACGTTACTCTACTCCAGTTTGCCTCACTTCGCGCCAACGTGGCCTTGGCCGAGATGACGTGAGCCTCTGGAGCTGGTACTTCTCGCCGCCCACCTCGTCTCCCCACCTTTACCCACAGCTCCCTCAATCAGATTAGGTGGGGAATCGCCCGCTTTTCCCCGTCCCCCACACTGACGACCCCCTCCCGCACTCGTAGCAGCGCCGCTCACTACTACTCGCGCTTCACCCCTGTTCGGTCTCAACGTCGTCGCATCCGTGCCGATCCACCCTCTTACTCTGGAGACTCCCGAGACGACCGCGCTTCACCCGGCTACAGCCGCACGGAGGAGGCCATCGACACCGCCACGCCAGCAACTCCCCTCGAGATGGAGTTCTAGACGCTCGGAGACGACATCGCCTAGTGTATTATACCTTCCGATGTATCGCGTGCTTGAATAATGTAGTGGTAGAGTTGCATCCTGCATCTTGTACTAGGTGATTTGTACCTTGTACCATGTACCCTGTACGAGTAGCTTGTATCTTTATCTAGCATCTTTTGTAAAATAACGAGTGCTAGGATCCTGTAACCCCACCATCCTTTGTATAACACCATGTTTGTTGTTTTTGCAACCGTGTTTCCATTTGGTTTTTCTTTGGTTGTTACACTTTCCCCATATGGATGCTCATGATACGCATCATCACATTCAACAATCCAGGATGAGACCCAATAGCGGTGCAAGTGGCAGCCATGGAACCCCGGTTCGTCGTTCCGCACGACAAGCGAGCGAGGATCCTGTGCCTCCGCAGTCACCTCCTCATCCTCCAACTCAGGAACCAAGCCCAAGTCAGTTTATGATGATGATGGATGAACGTCACACCCAGCATCTGACTCAGATCATGAGAGAGTTTGGCACGTACATGCAAGCCCAGAATGCCCCACATGCAGGCCGCTCAAAGCTTCAAGACTTCCAGCGTACTCACCCACTAAGTTTCTCATTTGCTGACGACCCACTTGAGGCTGACGATTGGCTCCGTACTATGGGAAAGAAACTTGAGCTCGCTCGCGTGGACGAGCAAGACAAGGTGCCCTTTGCCACCCACTACCTTGAAGGCCCCGCCGGCGTTTGGTGGGACAATCAACGGGACGCAAGGGGCGATGGACCCCCTGTCACTTGGGCAGAATTTCAGGAAGCATACCGCAGAGCCTACATCCCCTCAAGTATCATAAAGATGAAGCAGCAGGAATTTCTGGCACTTACCCAAGGCAGAAATCCATCAGTGAGTATCTGACCAAGTTTAACAACCTTGCTCGCTATGCACCCGAAGACACCAACACGGAGGAGAAGAAGAAAGACATGTTCCTTTATGGGATGCATCAGACCATAAAGACTCAGCTCAGTGTTCTGCAATTTCCAGATTTTCAGTCCATGATCAACACCGCACTAATATCAGAAAAAGAGCACCGCACGGTTTATGACTCCCACAAACGGAAATTCGAGCCACGAAAGAACTAGCATGAAGGGAGTTCTTCAAAGCCACGCCCATGGCAGCCCAACAACCGTACCTCAACGCCTCAGAATAATGGGAATCAACCCAGGAAGGAGGGATATCCCCGTGAAGGATTCTACCACAAGCGCCCTCTAGTGGATGACTGCAGGAGGGAAAACTCCTGTTTCAAGTGTGGCAAGACGGGACACTACATCAAGGATTGCCCCCTCCACAACAGCAACGGCAACAACAACAACCGCCCCGCTGGTGCGAGCAAGCCACCCCAGGTTGCCCGTGTTCACCACATGTCTGCCAAAGAAGCATATGAAGCTTCAGATGTAGTGCTTGGTACGTGTACTATCAACACTAAACCCGCACTAATTTTATTCGATTCTGGAGCTTCCCACTCTTTCATCTCGAAAGGTTTTGTTGACAAACACCATTTTCCCGTTTCCCCTTTGGGCCATCTTTTGGTGATACAAACCCCTGCCTCTGAGGTGAAAACAAACACCGTTTGTCAAGACCTAACAGTCAGCATCAACCAAGTGGAATTTCCAGCTCAGCTCAACATTCTCAATGTGCCCGGCCTCGACGCCATCCTAGGAATGGATTGGTTGGTCCAGCATGCAGCCCAAATTGACTGTGCAACCGGAGAAGTCACTCTCACCAACCCGGAAGGCATTCGTACCACCTACCTGCCAGATAAGCCTCACCAGATTAATGCAAAAATGTTTCTTGCCCAAGCCCCGGACATTGGTGAAGTGTATGTAGTCAGTGAATACCCAGACGTCTTCCCAGATGAGCTACCTGGAATGCCCCCTGACCGGGATATTGAATTTTCCATTGAAGTTGTACCGGGGACAAACCCAATATTCAAGAAACATTACCGAATGACAAGTCCCGAGCTTGTGGAACTGAAGAAGCAGCTTGACGAACTAATCCGGAAGAAGTTCATTCGCCCAAGCGTTTCACCTTGGGGATCCCCAGTTTTATTTGCAAAGAAAAGTGATGGAACACTTCGATTATGCATTGACTACCGTGCTCTCAATGACGTCACCATCAAGAACAAGTACCCGCTACCAAGAATCAATGATCTGTTTGACCAACTCCGTGGCGCCCGAGTGTTCTCCAAAATTGATCTCCGCACGGGATACTATCAGCTGAAGATTCGAGAAAGTGATATCCCCAAGACCGCTTTTACCACCAGATATGGACTATATGAGTGCACCGTTATGTCCTTCGGCCTAACAAATGCTCTTGCCTACTTCATGGGCATGATGAACAAGGTGTTCATGGAATATCTCGACAAGTTTGTTGTGGTGTTCATCGACGACATCCTCATCTACTCCAAAAATGAGAAGGAACACACCAAACACCTCAGGTTAGTTCTTGGAAGACTGCGTGAGCAACGGCTTTATGCCAAGTACAGCAAATGCCAGTTCTGGTTAAGAGAAGTGGAATTCCTAGGACATGTATTGTCTGGACCCGGCGTGGCCGTAAACCCCAACAAGATCTCCGATGTGCTAAACTGGAAAACCCCCAGCAATGTGTCGGAAATCCGAAGCTTTCTAGGATTGGCAGGTTACTACCGCAGATTTATTGAGCACTTTTCTAAGATAGCCAAGCCCATGACGGATCTGTTGAAGAAAAATCGCAAGTATGCCTGGACAAACGAATGTGAGGAAAGTTTCAACGAGTTGAAGACCCGGTTAACCACAGCCCCAATTCTAGTGTTGCTCGATGATGCCAAGGATTTTACCGTATACTGTGATGCATGTAGAAATGGGCTAGGGGCCGTACTCATGCAGGAAGGGAAGGTCATCGCATATGTGTCCAGACAACTCAAGACCCATGAGCTCAACTACGCCACGCACGACTTGGAATTGGCTGCTGTCATACTCGCCCTAAAAACTTGGCGACATCACCTTATTGGTAGAAGATGCGAGATCTACACGGACCACAAGAGCTTGAAGTACATATTCACCCAGCCTGACCTCAATCTAAGGCAAAGAAGGTGGCTAGAGGTAGACCTGGCCATGGGCCGGGCCGGGCCGGGCTTCGGGCCGGGCCCGGAAAAGCCCACAGCAGAAAACCTAGGCCCAGGCCCACCCAGGCCCTGTCATCGGCCTAGAATTGAGGCCCAAGCCCGGCCCATTGGCGAAAAATAGAGGCGGGCCTAGGGCCGTGGGCCGGGCCTCTTCCTTAAATCGCACATATGTGAAGCCCAAGCCCGTCCCTACGAATCCTTTGGGCGTAAAACGCAGGCCCAGGCCCACCCGCGGGCCTCAAAACTCAGGCCCAAGCCCTGAAATTTAGGGCCGGGCCAGGGCGGGCCGACCGGGCCGGGCTTCCCGTGGCCAGGACTAGCTAGAGGTAATCAAGGACTACGATCTTGGAATTCATTATCATCCAGGAAAGGCCAACGTGGTAGCAGATGCCCTAAGCAGAAAGCCCCCAAGAATGCGGCCAAGTTTGGAGGAAGAAATCGCAAAGCTGAACCTATGCGTGGGAAGCAAGGCCTATTTAAGCACCTTGGAGGTGAAACCAGACCTGGAAGAAGAAATCAAAACCGAGCAGGCCAACGACCCTGGCATAAAGAGGATCAAGACCAAGATGCCACAGGGAAAGGCCAAGGAATTTTCCTTGGACAGTCAAGGAGTGCTCCGCTACAATAACCGCCTTTGCGTACCCGACAAGGCCGCGCTAAAACAGCAAATCCTCAGAGAAGCCCATGAGTCTGCCTATTCTATCCACCCAGGAAGTACCAAGATGTACCAAGGTTTGAGACAAACATTCTGGTGGGCCGGTATGAAGAAGGAGATCGCCTACTATGTCGCATGCCGCAACGTATGCAATCTAGTGAAGGCCGAGCATCAAAAACCCGCAGGATTCCTACAACCCCTTAAGATACCCGAATGGAAGTGGGACAACATAAGCATGGATTTCATTGTCGGACTTCCCAAGTCCAGCTGGGGGAATGACTCTATTTGGGTCATTGTCGACCATTTAACGAAGGTATCCCACTTTATTCCGGTCAAGACGACGTATCGTTCGGATTAGCTGGCACAACTCTATGTGAACAGGATTGTCAGACTCCATGGAGTCCCGAAGACCATTGTGTCAGATAGAGGTACACAATTTACCTCTAAATTCTGGACAAGCCTACATCAGGCCATGGGGAGAAAACTATCATTCAGCACAGCATATCACCCACAGACAGATGGTCAAATAGAGCGAGTCAACCAAATTCTCGAAGACATGCTCCGCTCTTGTGTGCTCGCCTACAGAGCAGGCTGGGAAGACAGTTTACCCTATGCGGAATTCTCATACAACAACAGCTACCAAGGCAGCCTGAAAATGTCGCCCTTCGAAGCGCTGTATGGAAGAAAGTGTTGGACGCCACTAAACTGGTCCGAAGTTGGCGACAACAAGATCTTTGGGCCCGACGTTCTGTTGGAATCCGAGAAGCAAGTACATCTGATTCGAGACCGGCTCAAGGCAGCTCAGTCTCGCCAGAAGAGTTATTTCGACCGACGACACCGTCAGATTCACTTCGAAGTAAACAACTATGTTTATCTTCGGGTAACGCCCCTCAAGGGCCTGAAAAGGTTCCACATGAAAGGAAAGCTGGCCCCAAGATTTATCGGACCTTTCAAGATTTTGGCAAGGATGGGATCCGTAGCCTACCGAGTGGAACTACCCGAGGAATTGATTGGAGCGCACGACGTTTTCCACGTGTCCCAGCTAAGGAAGTGCGTCTCACCCCCAACCAAACAAGCAGACTTTAAGGAACTGGAGTTGAGCAGCGAACTGACATACGAGGAGCACCCCGTCAGAATCTTGGATGAGTCAGAACGCCGCACCCGCAGCAAGGTCACCAGGTTTTACAAGGTACAGTGGGACAGACACACAGCGGAAGAGGCAACCTGGGAACGTGAAGATTTGCTAAGGACCGAGTATCCGTATCTCTTCAGCGAGCAACAGGAATCTCGAGGACGAGATTCATCTTAAGGGGGGAAGGTTTGTAACACCCTGGATTTTTGGCCTTTTTAATTTTTTTTCCAAAATTGCATTTGGATTTAAACCTCAGGAAAATCATTTTGAAATCCTGAACCTTGCAAATCTGATAAATCAAGTGGGATCTTGTGCCTTCCATTTCCCTCCCACTTGGTACTTGTGTTTATGATTTTGACCTTGGTCAATATTTGATTTGAGAGAATCACTTTTCCCTTTTAAAATTTTGCCATTTATTTGGCCTTACAAAGGAACCCCTATTTCTATGTCTTCAAAAATTCTGCAAAAATTAGGGAATGATCCCTAGGTCATATGCAGCCCATTTATGCAAAAATATTTGATGCATTGTTAAGAAAATGTTTGACCTTTTCACTATGCAAGTTCCTGCCCAAAACTTAGAGATTTTCAAAACCAGTCAAATGATTTTTGTAAAGGGAGGAGAATACCTAGACACCAGCACTAGGTGTGTATACACCTCTGGGAAAAATCCTAGCCCAACCAAAGATGTTTTGCTTGCCCAAAATAAAAGTTTCCCTTTTTGACCAGTGCTGTTTTTCAGAATTTTTGGTCGGACCAACTTTCAAATTTGCAAAAACTTTGGTCAGAAAAGTTGTAGGTTTTTGAATTTGGCGCACAGTGACGCAAACCCCATCTCTTTTGGACCAAGGATTTGAGAGATACATGCTGATGCCGCTTCTGGCATGCCCAGGACGGTGGTCACCGCTGGCATGTCCATGCCCGACGGCGCCGCCCCTTTTTGGTCGCCGCCGTTCTGCTCCCCCTCTCCCCAAACCCTGCCCGGCGAGTCCCCTTTCTCTTCATGAACCTCCCCTGCACGCGTCGCCGGAGGAGCGCAGCACAACCGCCGCCGCGTGCGCCAAGACACTACACGACGCACCGACCAGAACAGCGCCGCCGGGGACCCGCACGTCAGCGACTCCGCCGCCCCCGTACCTATCCACCGCCCCTTCCCTGTGCCGCGTGTGTTCCTGTGCCACCAGTTTCGCGACGCACCGTCCAGCACCACCTCCACGCCATGGCCGACACCTCGCCGTGGCATTAACGGCGAACACCTCTCGGGACGGGTATATGAAGGACACCCCTCGACCTCCAGAGCACCTCATCCACCTCCTAGCCTCCCCACAACCCTCCCCTTCTCCAATCGTAGCTCGACGAGCACCGCAACTCCGGCGACCAATTTGCCCTAGCCGTCACAGCTGTGGACAAATTCTTCGCCAGAGGGGCTCCGTTCGTCGATTAAAACCACCCAGAGCCTCGCCTAATCACCACGATGACGATGCCTTGCTCACCGGGGTAGTTGTTGGCCGGAATCGACGAGTTCGTCATCGACCCGAAGCCACCCCCGCCGGAGAAGAAGCCCTGGTGCTGTGCACGCTCGCCGTGGACCGTGAACTCGCGGACGGACTGCGCCACCTCTCCCTGAGCCGCTCCGCTTCCTCTTCCACCCCCTCCCTCGCCCCAGCCGCCGCAGACCGCCGCCGGTAAGCTCGCCGGAGCCGGCGACCCAGCTCTCTATTTCCCGCGTTCAAAAAAAAAAGAAAATGTTTCGGCCTCTGTAACTGACCGGTGGGACCCGTTGTCAGGATTTTAAACTTTTCGAATCGTTTATCTGTTTTGGTTTATCTGTTTATTTTTTCTGTAAAAATAGGCAGATTTTTGGCCAAACTTTGGAAGGCTATATCTCTCTCAAAATGCTCAGAAAAACATGAGACCAATTTTGCTGGCTTTGTTTTGAAATTTCCTTTCTATTGGGACCAGAAAAGAAATTTTTGGAATTTATTTCCTTTGACATTTATTCGATGACCTAGGGAGGGTATTTGACGCTATTTCGTGTTTCTTTGGATAGATTCCAACCCCACCGACGGAGTAGAAGTTGTTCCCGAACCCGAAGGCAAGCCGTTAACCCGATCTCAAGCTCGATCGAACTCTGAATATTTGCGTGACTATTTAAATTGTTTGTTGCATCTCACCTGCCATGTTGCATTTAAATTAGTGTCGCATTTATTTATCTGTTATCCTCCAACTTTTGTGCTATGTCCTTTTGTCGAATGAGATGGTGCTGGCCGGAGGCATCTCCACCACAGTCATCCGGTTGACGTTTCTTTTCCTTTTGTCGAACGACACGGCGCTGGCCGGAGGCATCTCCGCCACAGTCATCCGGTTGACGTTTCTTTTCCTTTTGTCGAACGAGACGGCGCTGGCTGGAGGCATCTCCGCCACAGTCATCCGGTTGACGTTTCTTTTCCTTTTGTCAAATGAGATGGTGCTGGCCGGAGGCATCTCCGCCACAGTCATCCGGTTGACGTTTCTTTTCCTTTTGTCGAACGAGACGGCGCTGGCCGGAGGCATCTCCGCCACAGTCATCCGTTGACGTTTCTCTTTCCTTTTGTCGAACAAGACGGCGCTGGTCGGAGGCATCTCCGCCGCAGTCATCCGTTTGACGCCCTTTTCTATTTCTGCTATATATGTTCATGGCTATGATTTATTTACTGCTGAATTTATCATGTGGTTATCTTATGTTGCTGAAATCTTGTTGAAACTGAAAGTTGAACTTTGACTAAAAGATAACCACCTCCCTCGACTAGATTGGGTCACATAGTGCCACTCACCAAACACACCAGCACAACATGCGTCGTTCACGTGGGCGAACCATGGCCGAGTAATCTATCTAGCCTCCTTTGACGCCACCCTTTTGGCAAGTCTAGTCAATTACCTTTGTGGTCGGGGCTAGTCTTGCGAAGGTTCCGGAGCTAGGCGTCGCTCATTCGTTGGGGACGTGCCGGATTCACTTCGTCATAAGACTTGGTACCAGGGACGTGTCGGTGGCTACACAGGGAATGTCCGGGTGGAGTAAACGGTTGTGGAAGTGTGGGTTTGTGCTGTCGCCAGGATGGGTTCTAGTACTTCGGTACCGGTGGTACAAACCTAGACTTCAGCGTATGGGTAAATGTTGCAACCTCTCGAGAGTGTAAATCTAGAATCTAGCCTTGTCCCTAGGTTATGGGACGATGTTTGGGTCGAGTCACACTAAGGGTCAGTCCAGTCGAACATGGAGAAAATATTAAGATGAGATCTAGCAAACGAGAGAAAACCTGAGGAGTAAGCCAGAGTTGGCTAAAGGCTTGGCAGCCTAGTTGTGGCTATGAGTTGTTGAGTGAGAAACATAATCTCACTTGGTAACATGAAACATCCCTTCAAAGGTAAGTAGGTAAGTTATGTCCAACCGTTAAGCTTGGACTCACCCTTGTAACCGAACTCATGCCATGCTACTTTACGAACTTATGCCATGCCATATAGATAGACTTTGTTTGATTTTGGGCTAATGACTTGCGAGTACTACAAGTACTTACCTGGCTTTTCATGTGGCCAGACCCCGTTGCACCCGACGCTGAGTACCCGCTGTACGAGAACTAGGAACCCGTATCCCAGCCAGGACCCCGTGGAATAAAGGCCCACTACCGCCACGCTACTATCTATGTTTCCGCTACGACTTCCGCTAGAGGCTCGATGTTGGATAAATAATGTACATACTGTTGTGTGCTCATGTTGCGCGAGCGCTGGAACCTCAGCCCCGTGTTGTAACCTTATATATGTCCGAACTCGGAGCCATATGTATGTATTAGGTTATGTCTTTGTTTATCAAGTTGACATATATCCAGTGTTTCTGGGACTGGTATATGGGGTGACTCGATCATCTGGATCGGGGTGCCACAGTCATGTGGTGTCAGCTGCTGGAGTGGCTGTGATACCAGACAAGATTCAGGCAATCCTGGATTGGCCTACTCCAAAGTCCATCAAAGATATTCGCAGCTTCCTTGGGTTGGCGGGGTATTACCGCCGATTCATCGAGGGCTTTTCCATGAAAGCCAAAGCTTTGACTGACCTCCTAAGAAGAACAAACAGTTCATATGGACCGATAAAGCTGAAGAGAGCTTCCAAACTCTCAAGGTCAAGCTCAATACCACCCCGGTGCTTGTCCTCCCTGACACCGACAAAGACTTTGTCGTCTGTTGTGATGCATCACTCCAAGGCTTTGTAGCCTATGCTTCTCGACAACTCAAGCCGCATGAACAAAACTACCCAACTCATGATCTAGAGCTTGCTGCCGTGGTTCATGCTCTGAAGCAATGGAGGCCCTACCTGTTGGGCAACCGTTGTGAAATCTTCTCAGATCATCAAAGTCTGAAGTACCTCTTCACCCAGCCGGATCTGAATCTCAGATAGAGAAGATGGTTGGAATTAATCAAAGACTATGATGTGACCCTCAACTATCAGCCCGGCAAGGCCAACGTCATGGCAGATGCTCTGAGTCGCAAGGCTTATTGCAACACCTTGATGATTGAAAAGGCCCAACCTGCTCTCCATGAAGAATTTGCTCGGTTGAATCTGGAGATTGTTCCCTCCGGATATCTAGTTAATCTGGAGATCAAATCCACCCTTGAGAATGAAATCAAGGCCGCCCAGCAACTTGATGCTGAAATCCTCGAAATCAAAGAGAAAATAGCAAATGGGAAGGCCGACTGTTTTTCTGTTGATGACAATGGTGTTGTCTACTTCGGAGACCGTCTAGTGGTGCCCAAGAGTAGGAATACAAAAGAGTTGATCCTCTCAGAAGCTCATGAGTCACCCATCTCTATTCATCCGGGTAGTACTAAAATGTACCAAGATCTTCGCCGTCAATTCTGGTGGTCTTGCATGAAGTGCGAGATCGCCGAGTATGTTGCTGAATGCGACGTCTGTCGCCGAGTGAAGGCTGAACATCAAAGGCCAGCTGGTACGCTTCGCCCCATAGCCATTCCCGAGTGGAAATGGGATGAAGTTGGCATGGATTTCATCACTGGCTTTCCTAAATCCCAAAAAGGAAATAATGCCAATTGGGTAGTCATCGACCGTTTGTCCAAGGTCGCCCACTTTCTTCCGGTCCGTGACGATATTCGAGCAAGCCAACTTGCTGACTTGTATATGGCCCGGATTGTTCCTTTGCATGGGGTTCCTTTGCGGATCATCTCAGACCGTGGTAGTCTGTTTGTGTCCAAATTCTGGCAAAGCTTCCAAAAGGCTCTCGGAACCCGCCTTAACTTCAACACCGCCTATCATCCTCAAACCGATGGTCAAACTAAAAGGGTGAACCAGGTTCTTGAGGACATGCTTCGGGCATGTGTTATCTCCTTGGGTAAGGGTTGGGAAAAATATCTCCCCCTGGCCGAGTTCTCCTACAACAACAGTTATCAGGCTAGCCTCCAAATGGCTCCATTTGAGGTTCTCTATGGGAGAAAGTGTAGAACTCCGCTACATTGGTCTGAAACTGGAGAGAGGGCACTCTTCGGTCCCGATGTGATCAATGAAGCCGAGGAGAAAGTCCGTATCATTCGGGATAATCTCAAGGCTGCTCAATCCAGGCAGAAGAGCTACTATGACAAGCACCATCAGGAGGTTCACTATGAAATTGGTGATAAAGCCTATCTTCGAGTTTCTCCCCTTCGAGGCGTTCATCGCTTCGGGATCAATGGCAAATTGGCACCTCGCTATGTTGGTCCTTTCACCGTCCTATTCAAGCGAGGAGATCTCTCCTATCAACTCGAGCTACCCTCCAACTTCCCGGATGTGCACGATGTGTTCCATGTGTCTCAACTCCGGCATTGCTTCAAAGATCCTATCCGTGGGGTTGATCATGAGGTGTTGGATATCCAAGAGGACTTGACTTACCGTGAGCATCCTATCCGCATCTTGGATGAAGCGGAGAGGAAGACCCGCAACAAGACTATCAAGTTCCTAAAAATTCAATGGTCTAACCATTCCGAAGAAGAAGCCACTTGGGAGCGAGAAACTAGTCTTCGACAAGAATATCCCAACTTCTTCACTCAAGCCTAGAATCTCGGGACGAGATTCCTATAAGGGGGGTAGAATTGTAACAGCCCCAGCTTTGTACTGAAAAATACGAAGAATTTTTCCACTTTTTGCATTCATGATTGCATCATGGCATGCATTGGAATTTATCTACTCCTCACACCCCACATATGAAAGCAATTAAATTGGGGAAGCAAACCTCCTTCCATAAACCTCCACACCAAATGCAATGGCTCAACTTAGCAAACCCATAAACTTGAACTTCCAAAATTGTTTAGGAAGTTCCAAGTTGACATGTTGTAACCAATTCTCAAAAATCCAAATATTGCCAAACAAGAAATGAATTTGAGAATTCAAAGTTGGTTCAACACAAATTCTATTTTTCCAACCAAGATAAACTTTCCAAAAATTCAAACTAAAATTGTGGGGAGCTTCATTAATATGTTGGGAGCCTCCATGATTAATTTCATTATTTTTGGACATGCTTAAGTGCTCCAAACAAACACGTTTTGGAAATTATCAAATTTGACTATATTTAAATCCTGTGTACAATTGTTGTCCAAAACAATTTAAATTGCAACACCAATTTTTGTGGAGGTGCTAAATGTTATGGGGAGGCTCTGTGAATTTTCCTAGATTTCATAAAAATGGTTTAGTGTCTCATTTAAATCACCAAAGTATGCTGCTGGACCTGTTTGCAAATGTTTTAATTACAGCCAGGGGGGTTTTCGCTAAAAGATCATCTCCCTCCTCACTGTCGCCACAGTGGCGCGCCATGCCGCCGCCTCCTCACCTGTGCCGCACCATGCCGTGGCCCCCGGGAGACCAAGGAGGCCGCCACCATCGCCACCGTCGCCACCTGCTCCCCTCTCGCTCCCCTCCCCATTTTCCTCCCGAAATTTCCGGATCGCGATAGACCTTCTTCCTCCCGAGCTCCTCCTTTCACCGCCGCTCGCCTCTGCGCGTCGCCGCCGTCTGGAGCTGCCCCGCACGGATCGAAGCGGACGGGAAGCTCCGCCGCGTCATCCTCTCTCCCCCCACCGGCGGAATCGAGCCGGGGTCGCCGGAGCCGAGGCGTGCATCCTCGACTTCCCCAACCACGGCCGTCGTGCGCCGGCCCGATTCCCGTCGCCGCCGTCCACCCCTCGCCGTCGCCGACCCCTGCCTCTTGCTGGGGTGAGCACCGCATACCATTTGGCCTTCTCCCTCTCCCCCTCTCCCTCTCTCGCCGTCAATTGCCGGCGGTCACCGCAGCGTCACCGTCACCGTGCCCCCGGCCTGGGCACCGGCCTGTCCGGCCAGAAGGCCGGCTGGCTCGGGTAGGAGCCCGGCCTGGGCCGGCCAAAAGGACGGAAGCCTCGGGCACCCTCCCAGCCTAGACGCCAGCCTGGGCCGGCCACAAGGCCGACCGCTTCGGGTCACCCCCCGGCCTGGCCGGTTTGGAGGCCGGCCTGTCTGGCTTTTCCTTTTCCCTTTTTTGGAAATAAAAACAAATTAAATAATTGATAATTATTTAAATATTGCTCCAAATTTTACAAATGAAATACCAAATTGTTCAGAAAAAACAAACTCTACATGTTAGAATAATTGAAATGATCTTTTGAGTTTATATTTTTGCTGTTTGTTAAGAATTCCTAAAATAGTATAAATAATACCTAATTTGGGAAAAATCATAATTCGATAAATACTTAACCAAAAATTATGAATAAAATATCAAAATGATCAGTGTTTCAAATGCTATCAAATCATGGTAATAAGAAATCATGACAACAAAATTTCCTTTGATGTTATTCATATTTTGGTTCAAAGAATTAAATTCAACTAATTACTTAATTCACTATTTAATCATCGATAATTGGAAAATTACGAATAAGGTACCAAAACAATCAGAAGAACAACACCTATCCATTCATATCATGTTCATGCATATTTAAGCCACTTCTTTAATAATGTAATAATTTATAAACAATGTGGCCATTAAGTTAAATGTGGGGTTGTTTCCAAATAATAACATTAATTATTTGGCACCCCGTTTAATCGTGTTATCTATTCTTATGCTGATATCCTTGCATGAACTTGACATGCCATCATGATTGTGCATTGCACCTTGTCTTCGTGTGATTTATTTCGTTCTTGTTTTATTTGTTGGGTATCGATAGATTCCGGATTTGAGGTTAACCCTACCTACCCCGACGAGCAGTACTACACGCCCCGGCAGCAAGGCAAGAGATAACCTAACTTTCTTGGCATCTAGCATCCTAATGTTTTATACAATTATTTTCTCCACCAGAATATTGCATGCGATTCTAATGTCACTTTTGATCAAGTTAGAGAATCCTATGATATGCATTGTCCCCTGAACCATCACATGCTTCCCCTCCTATGAAAGCTAGGTTTGATGTGTTGGCCGGAGACAAAGATACAATTGTTGTATGTATATATGCTTAGTGATGCTCAGCCATGCTTAGTTAAATGCTATATTGTCCAGTGATTTAATTCCATGATATTGATGTTGACGGAATGTTTCGGATATGGTGGTTATTGTGATGCTTAATTAAAATTCTAAGAAGGCTTGGATGAGTTGCCATCGGGATGGTGTTTCGCCTCATTCTTGCCCCTAGGTGCGAGTTCTTTACCTCTTGAACCAAGACGAGCGTGCTTCCATTGGTGGGAGTATGGGCTCCTTACTAACTGAATAACTTGTGCAGGCGTATCCAAGGGTGCTCTAGTTTGCTATTTCCATTTGCGCGTGGGTGTGTGAGCGGAAAAAGAAACGATGAGGATGGCGGTGTTTAGGACGTGGCGATGGGCGCAGGGGATGAAATAGGCTGGGTAAACTTGTCCTGTCGCCACAGATGACTCTTGGATAGTCTCATGCGAGGTAAAGGTTTAACTGCGCCCACTCGCCGGCCTTCCCCGGAAGAGGGCCCATCAGGTGAGCCGGACGGTACCAATGGGTAAATTAGTACACCCCTGCAGGGTTTAATTTTTTCGAAAAGCCGTATCCGCGGTTATGGACGACTTGGGAATAGACGATAAGATCATAGAGAACCTGAACATTTTAATTAATTTGGCAGCTAGAGGTTGCATAATCAACGTGTGATAAAAGGTTCATTTCCTCGAGGGTGATTCGAGGGGGTGCCTTGGTGGAGATGAGTTGGTGTTGGTTACAAATGGTTCGATGATAACCAAAGATGAAAGTTCACTCTCTTATCCCGTTTTGAGAAAACATTCTGAGTAGTCGATGCCATGGGTCTTTTATACCTTTTTAAAATGAAATCTAGCTTTATGCAAAATAGCTACTATACAGCTTTAGAGCCTCCGTCACCATTGGGCCTATATCGCCCTACTAAACTTGCGAGTACGTCGTACTCAGTCTCTCTTTGCTGGTTTTATCAATTTGTTTCAGAGGAGGACGACACCGAGCACACAGGTGGGTTCTTCGTGGACATCGACGAGTAGTTCGGGGTTCCCAGGTGGCAGCTTGGGACGTCGGAACAAGCTGGCTGGGTTGTGTTTATGTGTAGGCCTCTTAGGCCATATATTTGGATCTTGTTGTACTAGACAACTACTTTGCTTCCGCTTGATGTACTGATGGGTCGGTGACCCCTTTTGTGTGTAATTTGTATCTTTCTCATATATGAGTTGCTATATGATCTCTCTGTGTCGTAGAGTCTGTGATGTGCCAGTTGTTCCGCAGTCTTGATCTCTCTACTATACATGATAGCTATGTCTAAGCTTATGGCATGATCGAAGTGTTGCGTTGCCGATGATCCATTCCGAGCACGCCTGCCAAAGGTTTTGGCCTGGGATTGGTAACCCCAGTAACCTTCGATTGTGTAGCATGACCGGTTGCACAAAGCTTCGTTGTATAGTTTTGGGGTCGGGGCGCTACAACTCCGATAGTGGAAGGTTCATCGGAGAATAGGGTGATGCCTTTTGTGGCATCTCGAGTAGGCCTTTTGTGGCGAGCTCACACCCCTCCAACGAGACGTACTCCCTTGGTTATCTCTATACCCGAACTCGGGAATACATCCTTGTCTCCGCGTGCCTTGGTTATCTCTATACCCGAGCTCTTTACTTATGCAATTTACATTGTGATAGCCTTCGTGCTTGAAGTTTTATATCTTGCTATCACCTTGTTGTTTGTCTTGCTTAGCATAAATTTTTGGTGCACATAGGTGAGCCTAGTTTATTTAGGTTGTTGGCTTGTTAATTTAAACACCTAGTTTTATTCCGCAATTATCAAGCCTTAAACTGGAAAAGTTTTAATCGCCTATTCACCCCCCTCTAGGCGACATCGTTTGTTCTTTCGCATGGTCCTCCATGAATTGCTGCAAAGGATCATTAGGAACAACAACAATAGCAGCAAGCTTTTCAATTTTACAGTCTTCATTAGGCAATTCTTTTCATGACGTTGTTTAGCAAATTTGGAAAAATTAAACTCATAACTTTCACCGCCAAATTTAGTAAAAACGTTTTCCTTTTTGCAATCTATAACAGCACTACAAGTATTTAAGAAAGGACGTCCAAATATAATTGGACAAGAATTGTCTGCAACAGAACCAAGTACTAGAAAATCAGCAGGGTATTTAATCTTACCACATAAAACTTCAACATCTCTAACAATTCCCACTAGAGAGATAGTATCTCTATTAGCAAGTTGAATAACCACATCAATATCTTCAATTTCGCAAGTCCCAATTTGATGCATTACTTCTTGATATAGAGAAAAGGGTATTGCACTGGAACTAGCACCAATATTGCACAAACCATAATAACAATGATCACCAATTTTCACAGATATAACAGGTGCACCACCTTTTTTTAACTTTACCTTTTAAAGGTCTAACAATGTTAGAAGCTTCTTCACAAAAGATTATATGGCCTCCTTCTACATTTTCACCTGCTAAATCCTTAACTAAAGCTATAGCAGGTTGAACTTTAAGTTGTTCATAATGCTCTTTAGCTTTCTTTCCACTTTTCTTAACAACTTTATTGATCACAGCATGCTCTTTTACTCTAACAGGGAAAGGCAATTTCTCAACATAAGGAACAGGCAAAATAGGATCAGGAGTGTAAACTTGTATTGCATTTTCAGTGATAGGAGTGATTTTGATTTCTTTAATTGGTTCATGGAATTTATTCCAATTTTTCTTACGAATATCAATATAAGAGGCAAAAGCATTAAAGAGTTCTACAATGATTTGAGAATCAAGACCATATTTAGCACTAAACTCATGGAAATCAGGAGTTTCACCAAAAGATTTAATGCATTCATACTCACAAATTATACCTGATTCATTACCTTTATCTATTTCCCAATCTTCAGTGTTGCGTTGAATTCTCTCAAGAAGGTCCCATTTATAGTCAATCTTCTTATTTGTGAAAGATCTAGTTGAGGAAGCATCAAGCAAGTCCTTGTCGTGACGAGAAAGCCTTGCATAAAAATTTGTAACTATAATGCTTCTGGGAATATCATGATTAGGGCACTTAAGCATTAAAGCTTTCAATCTCCCCCAAGCTTGAGCAATACTTTCTCCTTTGCGAGGCCAGAAGTTATAAATAAAATTCCTATCTTGGTGAATTTCATGCAGAGGATAAAATTTAGCATAAAAGAGAGGCACTATTTTATCCCAATCCAGAAGATGAGAATCATCCAATAGCCTATACCACTCCATAGCTTTGTCTTTTGATGACAATGAGAATAATTTCCGCATGATTACTTCTATAGAAACACCTGCAATCTTAAACAAACCACATATTTCTCTCATAAATAGCAAGTGATAACCAGGATGAACCGTTCCATCTCCTGCATAACGGTTACTCATAACACGGTCAACAATTCCCATAGGTATTTTAAATGGAACGTTTTCAATGGGTGGAGGCCTTCTTGTTACCACAAGAGCAGCAGCGAGGGTATCTCCAAATATTGCTTCAAACTCTGAAGGCTCCATAATGAAGTAGAGCAACAGGTAAAAATAAAAACAGCACTTGTAGTAAAAGTGTTCCTTACCAATTCTACTTAGCCATAACGCTTTGCTCCCTGGCAACGGCGCCAGAAAATAGTCTTGATGACCCACAAGTATAGGAGATCTATCGCAGTACTTTCGATAAATAAGAGTGTCGAACCCAACAAGGAGCAGAATGTATTCACTTGTAGATACGAGCAAGGTTTCACTGCAAACACTAACAAAAGGATTTTAATGGGGTTTTATAGTAACAAATAAATAAAGTGCAAGTAAATAAAAGAGAGCAATAATTATTGCAGCAAGTGGACCAATCCTTTTTAGCACAAAGGACAAGCCGGTGGTTCTACTTATGACGGCTAAACGCTCTTGAGGACGCATGGGAATTATGTCAAGTCACTTTCGCTTCATACCGCTGCTTAATGTTTAATGTTTTGCTAAGTGTTGTGTGGGTGAACCTATGCTAATGAACCGCCTTACTTGGACTAGAACACACTTGTGAATACACTTCCCAACAAGCTTCCGCAACTGCAAGGAATTATTTAAGAATTAGCTAACCACAGCCTTAAACTCTGAGATCCTACACTCCCCCAAGGGTGGGCCGCGGCCAGGTGCCACCTGGCGCCCTGGTGGCTCCCCTCTGGTCGCCCTTTTGGAACCTTCCGTCATTTGGCAAAATAATAATCTCCGATTTTTTCTGGAATTTTTGGCGATGTAGAGGCACACTATCTTGACGGTGCCTTTTCCAGCTGATTTCGGGCTCCGGTAGTTAAATCACCAACAATAATCAATCATGCAAAACAAGGTAAAATAACATAAGTATTGCATTCTAATATGAAAAAGGGATTTTTATTTTCGTGCCCCTGGTTCCTTAGTACTACTCAGCCATGCCCACGCTCTTAACTTTTGCTCACTTTTCCCCTCTTCCTTGTCTGAAACTCTCACAAATGGACAAACTAGACGTTTGCCATTGGTCAAGGCATTGACCGTTAACTCTGACGAGTGGGGCCGGTCGGTGTGTAGGACGGTGGCGCTCTTGACCGTTGCGTCCTGACGAGTGGGGCCGCAAGGTGACACGTCGGAGCAGTTTGTCTGAACCTCACTGTAACCTGAAACAGATCGATCCCCTCCGCGCCGCTCCCGGCTCCTCCCCATCCGCCGCCGTTGTGCCGCCTCCGCCGCCGTTGTGCCCTCAACCCTCTAACCATATTCCTTTCGTCGGCGATGCCACATCTCCGCCACATCTACCCCACCTCCCCATCTGGGATTACGAAGCGATGTCAGGGGAGGACGCCCTCCGGCCCATCGACCGTGGAGAGGATTGGATCGAATCAACGGTGGATAATTCATGGATTACACCTGGGTAAGCATCATTTCCCCTCGAATTGATGATAAAACTTGTAAATTAGGGTGTATTTGACCGTTAGTAGCATCAATCGTTCCAATTTTGCTGATTTGTTCCCGGCCTAACTGCACCCTTTATTTCAATCGATAGGATTGATCCTGCGCTTGCTTTTCGGCTGGCGGTTAGATTGGAAACTAGTGCGCTGCGTGGTACTAAACCACATAAACTTGGTGGATTTTACTATACGAAGGTGGTGGAAACAAGCATTTCGTTCAAAGATTTTCACGATACACTATGTAGACAATATCCATGGCGCGATGCAGATGCTGTTGAACTGTACTATTTTAGCAGTACCGAGCAAACATTTCTCCCACTAACTTGCGATGAGCATCTTGGATTGTTTTTTTTTAATTTGAATGCTGACCGCAAGTTCGGTAAAATCCGTATCAATGTGCTTCAGCCACGCAGAGAACGGGACAAGGGGAAGGGTGTTCAGACCTCATCTGTCTGTGCTAATAGCGAGCGCGTCGGCACTCCTTGTAGGTCGAGACCAAGTAGACCTAGTGGTTCTGAAAGCCACAACGTGTCTGCTGCCGCTTCTGCTGCCACTAGTGCTGCCGCTTCTCCTCTCGCTTCTGCACCCGCTGTAGAAGAAGATGCTGAGCCTGACGAGGAAGTGCCTCGACTTGATGATGAGGATGAGATGATGTACCCTGAACTGGTTGATACAGTCAGTAAACAAGCTATGGGAGATGAATATCCGGAGGAGCCCATTAGTCGTGCTAGATTCGTTGACACCGATGATGAAGAGAGGGATGAGAACATTGACAGCTTAGTTGAAGATGAATACGATGGTGAGGACATGCCAATTGAGTGGAACAGGGATGATCCTCAGCTTACTGTCGGCACCGTATTCCAATCGATGGTGGACTGTCGTAATGCAGTGACTACATATTGCATTCTCAGTGAAAATGAATGTGTGATTGAGAAGAGTGAGCCAAAAAGGTTCACAGTTCACTGCCCATATGACAGGTATAGATGGAGGTTGCATGCATCCCGGATGCTAAGGAGCAAACTGATTCAGGTTTGTGTATTTCATATTATTAATTCATTCTATTTTCAGTTCATTGTGTAATGTTTTTAAATTGTAGTTGACATCATTATTTATTTTGTTTCAGATAAAAAAGTACCCACACAAGCACACTTGTCCACCTGGTGGGGGAGGGGGAAAGGCCAAAACAAAGCTAGCAAAGACTAGGTGGGTGGCAGATGCAGTAATGGATTGGTTGAGAGAAAAACCAACACTTGGTCCAACAGCACTCCATGGAAAGCTATTTGAGAAGTTCAAGATCGATATACCTTACATGAGAATTTTCTATGCCAAGGAAATGACCCTTGACAGGATTAATGGTGCATGGAATGGGAGCTTTCAGTTGCTTTACACATTTAAAGCTGAAGTGGAGATGGCTAGTCCAGGGAGTGTTGTAGAGATTGACAGGCATACAGTTCAATACAAAATAAAAAAGAAGTTATCTGAGAAGGAGTGCTTCAGGAGGCCTTTTGTTTCTTTCAGAGCTTGCTGGCAGGGATTTCTGGATGGTTGCAGGCCCTATTTGGTTGTCGATGCAACTGCTTTGACTGGAAGATGGAGAGGACAGCTAGTAGCAGCTTCTGCAGTTGATGGACAGAACTGGCTATTCCCAGTTGCATTTGGTGTGTTGGAGGTAGAGTCCGAGGAAAGTTGGGTCTGGTTTCTGCAGCAATTGCGCAACATTATAGGTAGCCCCCCAGGTTTAGCTATACACACAGATGCTTGCAAGGGTTTAGAGAGTGCAGTAGAAATTGTATTCCCTGGAGTGGAGCATAGGGAATGTATGCGACATCTGGCGCAAAATTTCAAAACGAAATTCAAAGGTAGAGTTTATGATGAGAATATATGGCCAGCATCATACAAATGCAGTGAGACGAAGCATGAGCATCATTTGAGAGTGTTGTATGCTCACAATCCTCAGGTGAAGGAGTACCTAGATGCACATCGTGGAAAGTTGTGGTCAAGAAGCAAATTCAATGAAATCTGCAAAGTGGACTATGTGACCAATAACCTGGCAGAGTGCTTCAATGCAAAGTTGAAGTCGGTGAAAGAGCTTTTGGTGTGGCAAGCATTTGATAAGATTAGGCAGATGATCATGATAAAGATGGCTCTTCGCAAAAGAATTGCAGAAACAGAATATGTTGGCCATATTATGCTCCCATCTCTGATTAAGGCATTGCATGCGAAGGCAAGAGAACTGAAGATGAAATGCATTCGATCGGCGACATACGAAGCTGAGGTCACATATACTGATAATAAAAATAGGGAATGGAAGTATCCTGTGAACCTAGCAACTAGGGAATGCAGTTGTAGGCAATGGCAGATCCGTGGCAAGCCATGCATACATGTGATGCATGTAAAATGCATACATGAACTTTGCACTATAATACTTGTATTCCATTCATATTTGCATCATATAAGGGGTATATTACTATTATTTAATGATTTTTGGTAATTAATAATGATTTCCCCTTTTTATGGAATTAATCCTCCGCAGGCAGAAAACCCCTATTTCTTTCCTTATTTATTTCAGGGCCTTAAGGACGTCATAATGAGCTGGAAATTTACGGGGACCATTATTTTGGAAGGAGGAAGACCTAGGAGCGAAGGAAGCAAGCGAAGGGAGGCCGGAGGGGCAAAAGAGGGTGCCCCACGCGGCCAAGTACAGGGGCCGCGTGGGCCCACCTCTTTTCGCCCTCGTGGCCCCGTTTGCGACGATCCTTCTTCCTGAAGCTTCCTCGTGACCTAAAAACGCCTATATAAAGAGCCCCCCCGACGGTCTTCGAAGAGAGAGCCGTCACACGAGAAAAACAAGAAACAGAGACCAGGAGGCTGTAGATTGGAGGGGGAAACTCCGGCAGAGCGCTGCCGGAGAGGTCTCCTTCTTCTCCATCGACATCTCCACCGTCTCCATGATGAAGAGGGAGTAGTCCACCTCTGGACTATGGGTTTGTGGCAGTAGCATATGTATCTCTCTCTCTTGAGCTTCACTAATTAGCACCGTATGAGCTGCTGAACATGATTACGGTCATCGTTGTATTACCTTTGTGGTGGATCTTTTTATGAGTTAATATATGTTGAGATTGCAATGTTTATTTCAGTTATGAAAGTAGATGCATATTATGTACCATGTTCTTGTATCCTTGTTTTAATCAAGCATGTTTATGAGAGCGTGTGAGGGGGAACGTGTGCATTAGTTGGAGTAACAGGGGTGGTGATGTGATAAGCTGACAACTTAATATCGCGATCCATTGGGTGTTTACCTTACTTTGTTGCCTCACTAGGGATAAACCAAAATACCATGTTGAAAGGTATGAGGAGTGACAAGCCTCTACCTATGACTAGATCCAGCATGTTCTTATTTTCACTTCATGTCATTAATCTTAAATGCTATACTCTGAGTCATCTTAATTACTGAGGTGTTATGATTTAGTTCGCATCTTGGTGGAGTATAAGTGAGACTAATAATCAAAAGGTCTCTATGTTAGGACGTGATGCCCATATAATTAGTAACATGTCATTAAACTTGTTTGCAATCTCATATGTTAATCCTATGTCTACTTATTTGCCACACTATATTAAAGAGAGAGTGCATGTGTGAAACCATGAACCCCGGTCCATTTTTAATCATAAGAAACAACTTTCCAACCACTTTTAAGCATTTTCTACATTCAGCCATTTTAAAATCAGAAAATACAAAAACACTTTTATTCATTGCATACACATATAAAAACCCCAAAAATATAATCCATCATCATTACTATCATCCTTGCATTACTACTTACCACCATTGCATATTTATTTACTGTTTTGCATTCATTATTATCTTAATATCATTCTCACATCTTGTGCTTGACAACCACTTGGTGAGGTTGAGGGCACAAAGCAATCTACTTTGTTTGCAGGAAATCTAGAGAAGGACAAGGAGATAAAATCCCCACTACTGATTCCCCGAGAGTTCGATATTAAACCCTCGAGTCACCCTCGTGGGGAAAAAACTTCCACTTCTACATACTCTGCACTTGGAGGCTCAACCTATCCCATATATTATTTTCCTTTCAGGGTATCAAGAGTGCTTGGTGGTGTAGTTGAGGGAGAAACACTCTCATCAATTCCGTCATCACGTGTTTTTTCTGGCGCCGTTGCTGGGGAATCATAGCTGGAAGGTTTTATCCAAGGATATCACAACAAAGTCAACTTCATCACCAACTTGTGCTAACACCAAAGCTTGGGGAGGTTGCACCTACGTGAGCATCATCTTGTCCATCTTTAGCTTCAAGCATTTTATTTTGTTTTGTTATTGTCTTGCATATCATTTTTAGATTTTGGTTTGCATTTTTTATTTTCTGTTTTGCATTAGTTAATTCGGTTTGCATTATTTAGTGTCATTTTATTTTCAGTTTTGCATAAAAAATTAAAAACACATAAAAACTTGCAAATGGAAAAGAGAACTCATTGGCCATTTAGTGTTAGGATTTTCCCTCAAAATAAGAATGTCCCTATTGAGGAAATTGAGGTAGATCCTAAGATAATGAAATCAATCTATGAATATCGTTTCTATGGAAAACCTAAGGAAGATCCTTTAGCTCATCTTAAGAAATTTTATGAAAGCTGCAACATGCTAAAACTGAACCATCCTAATGTTAGACTTAAGCTTTTTCCTTACTCTTTAGGGGGGAAAGCATTAGATTGGATATTGAGATGGCCACCTGGTAACTTTAGCATCTGGTTTAATTTGAAAGCTGCTTTTGTTGAAAGATTTTGTTCAATTGAAATGATTTGCAATTCTAAACAAATGGTTATCAAGTTTAAACAAGAGGAAGATGAACCTTTGGTAAAAACATGGGAAAGATTTAGAAGTATAGGTTTTGGAATGGAAAATGGTCTTAGAGATTGGATGCTTATGCATATCTTTTATAGAGGATTATATGAAACCTCTAGAGTCTTTTTGGATAACGAGTGTGAAGGTTCTTTTATGAATATGACTGCTTCTAATACTTATTATCTACTTGATGGCTTGCTTTTGGAAGCAAAAATTAAAGAAAGTTTAGATAAAGCCCAAGAACCCGAAGATGTTTTTGATGACCGTTATGAAATATGTCGGAGAACTGTCCCAGGAATTGGGTGTGTCTCACGAAGGATCGAGTAAGGGGCTGAACACGGAATCAAACAACCCTCAACGTGCCTCGGCGACGGTGCTCGCCTGGATCGCTGCGGGGAAGCACTGCAGAGAGGAACGCGCGGTATTACCCAGGTTCAGGGCCCTCCTGGTGAGGTAAAACCCCTACGTCCTGCTTCGAGTTGTATTGCACTTGCTTGGAGAGGTTTTCAGTACAGGGCGAGCTTGGCGAGCTCTGGGTGGCTAACAATGGCTACTGCTAACCTCAGATCTAGGGTTTGGGCTTGTAAACCTTGGAACCAACCAGAGTCTGAACCCTTTGCCCGAACGGGCTCCTCCTCCTTTTATAGGCGTCTCGGGCCTCTTCCCCAAAACATCTTGGCGGGAAGGGCTACCACATGGCGACGAAGGAGGAGGCGCGGTGCACCAAAAAGGTGGAGTCCACCATAAAGGTAAGGTCCATGGACGCGGTCCACGGCAGGGGCGGCGTCACCAAAGCTGGAAAAGCCACCGTCCAAACGGGACGGTGGGCTGGCGCTGCTGAGGTAGGATGGGTCCCACGGTGACGTCGTCCTTGGAGGGTAGCTGCAGACGGTTCCCTTATCACCAAAGTGGCAATACTCGTTGTCCGCTTTGCTTTGTGCTGCTTTGTTGACCGCTTTATACATGGAAACGGCAACTGCAGCGTTGCTGTCACCATGCGCCGGCGCGGTCGTCACTCTGCGGAGGATGCAGAGCCCATGTGCGCTCTGCCGCGGAGGCAGAGCTGGCTTCGAGAGGGAAGAAGCCTCGCGAGGCAAAAGGCCTCGCCGAGCCTTTCGGCTTGGTCCTTAGCAGAATTGCTGGTGGCATCCGAGACGCCTTCTCGAGGAGAGGTCCCTCGCCAAGGGAGAAAACCCTCGGCGAGGAGAAAAGGTCCCTCGCGAGGAACAACCCTCGCGAGGCTCGCCAGGCTTGGAGAGCCTGGTCCTTAGCGAAATCTTCTGAAGAATCTTGTGGGCCCTGGCAGGCCGGCCCGTGGTACCCTGGTTTCCACTGTGCCGACAGTAGCCCCCGGGCCCGCGATGGGCACGCCGAGGCCCATGGATGAAGGCGAAGCGTCGAGGGCCCAACGGTGCCTGTCAGGGCCGTGACACATGGGGCGCAGCGGTTGCGCCCGCGGCCACGATCTCCTCGGCTTCAACGGGCGACGTGGCGGGGCCCGCCATGATTCGGAGCCGGTCAATAAAGCCTGGGCGCGCAGACTGCGCCCTTCACTTCTCCCATTACTCCGCCGCACTCTCCCCCCAAACAACTCCTTCTTCCCAGAGCACTTCAACCCCAGGGTCTTCATCTCCTTCTCCGGCGACCAATGGCTCCCAAGAAAGCCAACATCGACCCGAAGGGCAAGGCTGCGATGTGAGCCGACACGTGTGCGGCGGCAGCGCGCGGTGCTGCCCTCGAGGAGGCACTACCGCAGACCCGCGTCACCGCGGCGGCGATAGCAAAGGTGCGCCATGTGGCGGCGGCGAGCACCAATGAGCACGGCGCCACCGAGATGAGGCCGTCCGGCAGCAGGCTCACCGAGGGGTACTACCCCATCTTCATCCATACTCTCTACGCCGGTCTTGTTCCCCCCTTTTCCGAGTTCCTCTTGGCGATTCTGGAGGTGTACCAGATCCAACTTCTTCATCTTCATCCCAACTCCATCCTGATCCTCGCCATCTTCGCCCACCTCTGCGAGGCCTACATCGGCGTCCGTCCCTCGGTGGCGCTCTTCCGTAGCTTCTACTCCCTTCAGAACACCTCCTCCAACGAGTGGCTCGGCTGCATCTCCTTCCGCATCGCCGCCGCGAGGAGTGAGAACTACATTCCCATTGCTTGGTGCGGTGAGAACGCCATCACCAAGGTGATGAAGAAGGTGGAGGACTTCCGCAAGAAGTGGCTCTTCTTCGACACCAAGAAGACAAACCCTCTCCTGGAGGTGCCCGAGGCCCCTCCGAGGAAGTGGGCGCGCTGGGCGAGCGCAGACTTCAGGGGCCAGAGGCTTGACGCGGTGTACGAGTGCATCCGGCGCATCCGCGAGGCAGGGGTCACCGGCCAGATGGTGGCAAGAGACTTCACGAGGCGCCGGATCGCCCCCCTCAAGTGGCACTCCGAGCCGGTGTGGCGGTACACAGGCAGGGGGGACGCGATGCGGCTGAGCTCGGATGGCTTCACGCCTGAGGTGCTACGCCAGATCATGGGGGTCCTCTTCGCGACGACGGAGATCCCGTCTCCTACCAACGACGAGGCCCGGCCACTCATCAGCTTTGCCGAGGAGAGCATCGAGGAGCAACGCCGGTGCATACCCGTGTTCGACGAGTGGGGAATTGTGCCCGCAGGGCACCGCGGGCCTCGTCCCAACCCGTGGGCGGCGGAGCCGGAGTACATGGACGAGTCTCCGGAGCCGGAGGAGGTCGAGGAGTCTGGCGAGGAAGAGGCCTCGAGAAGCGTGGATCCCTTCGGCGAGGATGAGGCCTCGAGGGGCACCGACCCCGTTGGCGAGGACGAGGCCTCGAGAAGCGCCAACCCCTCGAGAGTCTCCGCCAGCTCCTCAAGGAGCGCTCCCACCGAGGTGGACCTCCAGGTGCTCTCCTCTAGCGATGAGGAGGATGCCTTCCGCGTCGCCCGCTCCCGACGCGTCGGAGAGGAGGAGGAGACGAGCGGCGGCGGGGGAGGGCGCTGCGAGCCCCGCTCCAAGGCTATCCACGACAGGAGAGCCGCGACCGTGAGGAGCACTCCTCGCGAGGAGGCAAGGGCGCCTCAAGAGGAGGCCGGAGCAAGCAACACCCAACCGCCCAAGGCGAATAAGAGGGTGTGGGTGACGGCTGACGAGTAAGCCTCGACTCTTCTTTCCTTTTATCATTTTGCTTCTGGAAAACCCTCTTGAAGGATCTTCTACTTGTCTTTCTTTCAGGCAACCTGCGGAGCCAAAGAGGCGGCGGCTCCGCAAGCTTGGGGAGACCGCCAGCGTCGCCGCGGAAACGCCTGCGGCTGACGAGCCGCAGCAGGCGGCTGTTCCTCCCGCGGGTGAGCACCGCGCGGAGGAGGTGGTTGAAGAGGCGACGCCGTCGCCGGTTCGGGCGGCGACTCCTCTCGTGGTGGAGCACCACATGGAGGAGGTGGCCGAAGAGGTGGTGCCGCCATCGCCAACTAGGGCGGCCACTCCTCCCGTCCACCAGGAGATGGAGGAGGAGAGAGTGGACGAGGAAATCGTCATGGAGCCGCCTCCAGAGGAGGAGGGGGCTCCCTCAATAGGGGCCGATGCGCCCGAGGCCATGGCGGACGCGGCCGTCACGGAAGGGGCAGGAAGCGCCCCTGGAGAGCAGGAGGCAGAGCCACCTCCGGAACCCACAAGCGCCGGAGCCCAAGGCAGGAGGCCTCAGGTGCCTCAACAAGGATCGAGGCCGTGAGCCCAAGGCAGGAGGTCTCGGGTGCCTTGACAAGGATCGAGGCCCCCGCACCCAGCAGTGGTGCGGGGACCTTGGCGCTGCAGGAACTGCGGTGCCAAGCAATTCGTCGCCGAGTCGTCCTCAACCAGGCACGGCGGACGCTCGACGAGCTGGAGGAGCAGCTCGCCGAAGAAGAACTCGCCATAGCGGAGGAGCGGACAAGGCTTGGCGAGGCCTGGGCCCTCCTCCACGAGAGGGTGGAGTTGTGCCGCCGGCAGGACGCGGCGGCCCAGGCGGAGCGCCAAGAGGCCCTTCGCTTCGCCAAGGAGACCCGCGACAGCATCAAGCGGGAGGCGGAGGAGGTGATGGACCAGCTGGACGCCGCCCGGGAAGCGCTCGAGGTGGAGACTGCCTCCAAGCACGAGGAGCTAGCGGCCGCGGAGCAGAAATTCGCCGCTGACTCCGAGGTCGCAAGGGCCAGCTTGAAGGAGCTCCGCGAGCTGCTGGATGCTCGCGAGGGGTAGCTGGCGCCGCACGAGGCAGAGCTGACGCGATGCGAGGGAGAGCTCTCCTTCCGCGAGAGAGAGCTGCGCCAGCGCGAGGAGCAGGTCCAGCTGCTCGAGAAGGACCAGGCCACCCGCGAGGGGCAACTGCAGGAGTGCGAGGGCCTGGTGGCCAAGAATGAGGCCACCTACGCGGAGCGCCACGAGAAGGCCAACGCCGACTTCGAGGTGAAGCGGAAAAGAATCCAGGATGAGGCCGACATCAAGGTCAAGCTCGTCCGCGAGACTCTCTCCAAGGATTATGAGGAGAAGGTCACGAAACAGGAGGACCGCTTCAAAACGAAACGCAAAGAGCTCCAAGACCGCATCAAGGAGCTCGAGCAGGAGGAGAAGCGGATGGCCTCCTGCCTCGAGCACGCTACCGAGGCCCAGGCTCGCGCAGAGGGGAACGCCGTCGCCCTGGAGAGAGACCTGGACGAGCTACGACAGTAGGTGGGGCCAGTCGTGGATCTCGCGGAGTGGGCACGGGACCAGCGCCAGATTGGCCAGTCCATGACGCGCCAGCGCCAGGGCATTCTCCAAAGCTTGGTGACCCACGCGCGCGCCGTCGGGGGTGATCTGAGGATCGAAGTTCCCCCCTTCTCCGCAGGGATCGACGACGAGGTCGCGTACTCGTTCTTCTTCGAGCAATTCCTTGGGAAGCTTGAGGGGGTGGCGAAGAGCTTTGACGAGCGCCTCATGGAGGAGAGCCGCGATCTCCTCGTCATCGCCACCAGCCGCATCTTCAGCAACCTGCGTGAGGCTCCAGACCTCGCTTGACCTTGAGGCCGTGACGGCGCCGGTCGACATCAGCAAGAAGGCGCGGGAAGCCGCCGATGCGTACGCCAAGAAATTTGACCAAGTCGTGGTCGATGAGGACGAAGGCGACGGCGAGGAGGATGCTCTGGAGGAGGAGGCGGAGGCTGCCGTGGACAAAGCGGGCACCTCGGGGGGCGCGACGGCCTGAACTCCTGTATCTGGACGTGCAGAGGCACGAATTATCTTAGCATTTATTTGTAATAGCTCTGTAAAGACTTGTTTTAATCTTTGTTTGCTTGGTGAATATCCCTCGTGAGGCTTTTGTCTTCCCTTTCATGTCTTTTTCACTATGCGTCTTAGGACCCTCTCTTAGTGCTACACCACCGCCGCTTCGGTATGCGAGAGTCAGGGCTCCACAAAGCCGGGGGGTGCATGAGGCCTCAAGAGGTAAGAGCCCCCAAGTCGCGATGCTTGGGGCTCCCCTTCAACGCGCAAACAGCCCATGAGGCGCAGGAGAGAGAAAAGAGGCTCGAGGGATGAAAACCAGCGAGGGGAAAATTAACCAAGTGTTTGGACTTAGCTTCGCGAGGCGTTTTGCCTTGGAGAGGGTGTTGGTTCCCTGGCGAGGTGTTTTCGTCTTGGAGAGGGTGTCGGTTCCCTGGCGAGGTGTTTTCGTCTTGGAGAGGGTGTCGGTTCCCTGACGAGGTGTTTTCGCCTAGGAGAGGGTGTCGGTTCCCTGACGAGGTGTTTTGGGCCTGTTTCCTGCGTTTTGACAGATAGGCGTACCCACAAGCAATACATAGCTAGATAACTTATGCGCGCTCGTAAGTTCCTTCATGTGTGTCTCGCGAGGATAACAGGCACCAAGGTCCTTGGTGAGTTGACGTGCACGGGAGCCGGCTCATGAGTTCAGAGCTCCCTGGGAGTTGACATGCATGAAAGCTGACCCGTGAGTTCAGAGCTCGGATCCCTTGGGTTTGAGGCGCTACCGGGATGCTCCCGTGGCATGGCACCATGCTAGCCCCCGCTCGTGAGATACACAGGAGGGATCATACGAGCAAGGATGAAACAACAATAACATAAAAGCTTACCAAAGCAACAACATATGCTGGCGCGAAGCGCAAAGGTTCAAAGTGACCTGAAACAGAGGTTCATTACACCGGCGTGGCCAGAAACACAAAAAATCCGCCATGTCAGGCATGGGGTTCCACATGCTGTGGCTGAGACTCTCGAGGGGGCGTGCCCGGGGCGACGCATGTAGAGAGAGCTCAGGAGGGGCCCCTATGCGGGGGTGGCTTGTAGAGCCTGCGGTCCACCATGGCTGGGCATGGGGATCCACCTCGCCAAGGCATGGTGCTTGAAGAAGTCACCTTGTCGAGGCGCGGTGGCTTGGGAGTCTTCTCGAACGGCCCACGGCAGCGTATAGTAGAGAGGGGAGCCCGAAATTTGTCCTCGTGGAGGATGTTGGCGCGAGGCTCTCCCTTCGTGCAAAAATTGCTCGTCGAGGACGATTAGGGGTAGAACTTGCGCAGGAGCTGGATGTTCCAGGGGTTGGCGACAGGGATGCCGTCCTCCGTCTCGAGCCGCGCAGAGCCAGGCCTGGCGATGTGGACGACCCTGTAGTGTCCTTCCCACATTGGCGAGAGCTTGTGGAGGCCTGCCTTGGAGAGGATTCTCCTCAGGACGAGGTCTCCTGCTTCGAGAGTGCGCGGGCGGATGTGGCGGCTGTGGTAGCGACGGAGATCTTGCTGGTACCTTGCCGCTCTCAGGGCCGCATTGCGGTGGAGCCCTTCAAACAGCAGGAGGTCGTTGTTGCGCAGCTCATCCAGCACAGCCTCCTTGATGGCCAAGACTCGGGGAGAGCCATGAGTGATCTCGCTGGGGAGGACGGCTTCAGCACCATAGACGAGGGAGAATGGTGTCTCACCAGTTGGCTTTGTTGGCGTGGTGCGGATGGACCAGAGCACCGAGGGGAGCTCGTCGATCCAGTGCTTGCCACTGGCCTTGAGGCGATTGAAGCTTCTCGTCTTGAGGCCCTTGAGCACCTCGGCGTTGGCTCGCTCAGCCTGCCCATTGCTTCGTGGGTGTGCCACCGAGGCGTAGCATATTTGGGCGCCGCTGATGAACTGTGAGCCGTTGTCGGTGATGATGCGGTTGGGCACGCCGAAGCGGCAGACCAGGCTCCTGATGAATTTCACCGCCGACTTGGCCGGTATGGTGCGCACGGGTTCCACCTCAGGCCACTTGGTGAATTTGTCGATGGCGACGTAGAGGTAGCGGTAGCCCCCGAGTGCTCGCGGGAAGGGTCCCAGGAGATCCAGCCCCCAGACCGCGAACGGCCAGGAGAGCGGGATCGTCTGAAGTCCTTGCGCAGGCTGGTGGATCTGCTTGGCGTGGAATTGGCAGGCGTCGCAGGATTGGACAATTGCGGCTGCATCTTGAAGCACTGAGGGCCAGTAGAAACCACTCCGGAAGACCTTGCCTACAAGGGTGCGCGAGGACGAATGGTGGCCGCACTCTCCACTGTAGATGTCGTTGATGAGCTGGCGGCCTTCCTCGGCAGGGACGCACCGCAAGGCAACCCATTGGGGCGCTTACGGTGCAGGTCTCCGTCGTGGAGGCAGTAAGACTTGGCCTGGCGAGCAATTCTTTCGGCTTCAGCATCTTCTTCGGGGAGGACTCGATTTTGCAGGTAGTTCTTGATCTCGTCGATCCAACCAGTGTCTTGTCGTACCAAGGTCAGCAGCAAGCGATCGCCTGAGGGCAGCCCACAGTTTGGTGCTCCACTTGATGGGGCTGGTGGGAGCTCCTCGTCGATGCTGATATTGGCCACTGGCTGCTTGACTGAGGCCTTGGTGAGTCTCTCCTCGAACACTCCAGGCTTCTGGGCTTCTCTTTTTGCTGCTCGCCTGGCGAGATCATCTGCTTCTTGGTTTTCTGCTCGCGGGATGTGCTTGAGCTCCATACCCCTGAAGTGCTTCTCGAGTTTGCGTACCTCTTCAAGGTAGGCCACCATGTAGGTGTCCTTAGGCGTGTAGCTTTTGTTGGAGAAGTTGACGAGGAGTTGTGAGTCGCCCTTGATGAGGATGCGCTTCATGCCGAGGGCGATGGCGGCTCTGAGCCCGGCGAGGAGGCCTTCGTATTCAGCAATGTTGTTGGAGACCTTGTCGTTGTCCTTGAAGCACAACTGGACGGCGTAGTAGAGCTTGTCGCCTGTTGGTGAGGTGAGGACGGCACCAGCCCCTGCACTCCTGGCTGCGAAGGCGCCGTCGAAGTGCATGGTCCAGGGGCCTGGTTCCGTCCCACCTGAGGCTGTGGCTTCCTCCTCTTGAGGCTCTTCTTCACGTGTGTCTGTCCACTCGGCCATGAAATCGGCCAACGCCCTGCCCTTGATGACCCTGGTGGTGTCAAACTCCAGCTCGAAAGGTTGTAGCTCGATGCCCTAGCCTGCGACGCGATCTGTTGCGTTTGGGTTGCGCAGGACTTGCTCCAGGGGGTATGAGGTGACCACCTTGATGGGGTGACCCTGGAAGTAGTGGCGTAGCTTCCTGGAGGCGCTGAGGAGCGAGAAGAGGAGCTTTTGCTACATGGGGTAGCGCTCGCGAGCATCTCGCAGCACTGTGCTGACGAAGTAGACGGGATGCTCGACGAGGGTAGTCGTTGGCGTGGCAGCGGCTGGCTCCTCTCCAGGCTCGGTGGAGTCCTTGGCGAGGGTTTCTTGAGGCCCCACTTGTAGAGGCTCGGCATGAGGCTGGAGGCTGGAGGCTTGACGAGGGTGCTTCCTTGTCGGGTGGTTCTGGGCTTGGCGATGTAGAGGTCTGCTTGGCGAGGACTGGCTCTTCCCTTTCAGCCACCAAGACCGCGCTTGCCGTCTGAGGAGTGGCTGCAAGATACAGCTTCAGAGGCTCGCGAGGGCGTGGGGCAACCATGATGGGTGGGCTCGCCAGGTATTTCTTCAGGTCCTCAAAGGCCTTTGCTGCTTCAGGGGTCCACTTGAAAGGACCGGACCTCTTCATGATCTTGAAAAATGGCAGCGCCCTCTCGCCGAACTTGGAGATGAAACGGCCAAGGCTGGCCATACATCCCGCTAGGCGTTGCATGTCCTTGAGGCGACGAGGAGGCTGCATTTCTTCTATGGCCTTGATCTTGTCAGGGTTGGCCTCGATGCCGCGGTGGGATACCAGGAACCCGAGGAGCTTGCCTGAAGGGACCCCAAAGACGCACTTGGCGGGGTTCAGCTTGATGTTGACCTTGCGCAGGTTGGCAAAGGTCTCCTCGAGGTCCTGGATGAGCGTGCTTTCTTCGCGAGTCTTGACGACGATGTCGTCGACGTAGGCCTCTGCATTCTTCCCCATTTGAGCCCCCAAGGCGATCCTCATGAGGCGCTGGAAAGTGGCGCCGGCGTTCTTCAGTTTCTCTACTTCCTTGTCGATGAAATCTTGCTTTTCTGGCGCCTGGCGCCGCGCCTTTTGCTTCATGGGGCGTGCGTTTGGACACACGGCTAAGTTGTGCTCGATCACCTCCCTCGGTACTCCAGACATATCTGACGGTGTCCAAGCGAACATGTCAGAGTTTGCCCTGAGGAAGGCGACGAGCGAGCTTTCCTATTTGGGAGGCAGGTTGGCGCCGATGGTGACGCTAGCCCCCGAGCCGTTTGCCTCAAGGGGCACTTGCTTTGTCGCGGCCTTCTCCTGAGAGAAAAGCTGCTTCTTCTTCGCGGGGGGCCTCGGCAGGGGCTCCTTGTCCTCGTCAGCGGGTGACGCCACCGCGGCAGCCTTGTAGGCCGCTTGCGCAACATACAGGGCGTCCGAGACCACGCCGCGGATGACGATGGTGCCACCCGAGCCAGGGAGCTTGACGAGGTTGTAGGCGTGGTGGGTCACCACCATGAACTTGGCGAGGGCGGGGTAGCCGAGGATGGCGTTGTAGGGCAGGCCGATGTGCGCGACGTCGAAATCGATCAGCTCGGTGCGGTAGTTGGCCTGGGTGCCGAAAGTGACGGCGAGCCTCACCTACCCCAAGTGGGTGGTGAGACCCTCAGTCACCCCCGAGAAGGGTCTGGTGGGCATGAGCCGCTCGTAGGGCACCTGCAGCTTCTCGAATGTCTCGACAGAGATGACGTTGAGGCCTGCACCCCCATCAATGAGCGTCTTAGAGACGGCAATGTTGTTGATGGTGGGAGTGCAGACCAGCGGGATGGTGCCAACAGTCGAGGTGGACTTGGGGTGGTCGGTGGAGTCAAAGGTGATACGGCACTGAGACCACTTGAGGGGCCTGGAGGCATCGACCCCGGGAAGGGCTGCCGCGACCTCGCGAGTGAATTGCTTGAAGTGTCGGTTGGAGCTGGGGGCCTGAGCCCCGCCAAGGATGCAAGCGGCCCCGCGAGGCACCTGGTAGCCCTCAGGAGTATCGGCAGGGAGGTTGTCATTCATGGGCTGGGCGGCGTTGGCCTGGGGGTTCTGCTGGTAGTTGTCGTCGTAGTTGTTGTTCCAGCGTCGCCCCCCGCGGCCGCCGCCGCGGCCTCCGCGGCCCTGCGGCCGACCGTTTGCCTCGCGAGCCTCGCGAAGCCTCTTGAGGTCGTAGCAGTCCTCGGTGGCGTGGGAATGCCTGTTGTGGTAGACGCAGAAGGGGCGGTCATCTTTCTTCTCGGGTCCTGCGGCTGGAGTGGCAGCTTGGCGAGGCTGCTTGGCGTCCGGCTCTGCCGCGAGGACCACAGTGGTTTTGCGCTTCTCGGTGGACTTCTTCTTCTTCTTGGACCCCTCGGCGGGGTCCCCTGGCTCGTTCTTGACGAACAAGCGGCCCTCCTCAGCCTTGGCGCACTTGTCCGCCAAGTCGAAAAGCTTGACGATGGTGGTGATGTTGTCGTGGATGCCAAGCTTCTCTAGCATCCGTACATCCGTGACCCAAGCCTGGAAGGCCGAAATGACCTGCTCGTCGGTGGCGTTGGGGATTTCGTTGCGCACTTGGCTGAAGCGCTGGATGTACTTGCGGAGGGTCTCGCCAGGCTTCTGATGCACGGCGTGGAGGTCATTGTACGTGAGGCCGCGCTCGTACGTGCCCTTGAAGTTGGCGACGAAGCACCGGCAGAGGTCATCCCAGGTGTTGATGGACTCGGCGGGGAGGTTGGTGAGCCATGATGACGCGGAGTCCTTGAGGGCCATGGGGAACCAGTTCGCCATGACCTTGTCGTCACCCCCGACGGCCTGGATGGCCAGAGTGTAGAGCTGCAGGAACTCCAAGGGGTTGTTCTTGCCATCGTAGCGCGGAGGAAGATCCGGCCGGAACTTGACCGGCCAGACGACGCGACGGAGGCTGCGAGTGAACGCGACCGTTGTGCCGTAGGTGACCGTGCCGTTGGCGAGGGTGGCGCGGAGGTGGCGCCCTACGGCGGCGACGTCATGGACGGCGCGGTTGTGGCGATTCTGGTTGCACTGAATGCTCACGCATGCGTCCTCCGGGGCTCGCTGCACGATTTGGCAGTCGTGCGGCGACGACGCGTGCGACGCGGCGCGGTTGTCGCGAGGAGGAGCCCCAGCTGGAGCAGGTTGCGGTGGAGCCGGTGGAGCCGGAGCGGGAGTGGGCGCGGGGTGACGAGGAGGAATGGGGGGAGCATGAGGCGCGCCGTGCGCCACGTCCCCTGCGCGAGCAGAGAGGACCAGCGAGAGAGACGGTGCGGGAGCGGCGACGCGAGCGGCACCGATGAGCTCGGAGAGGCGGTTGAGCCAGGCCTCCTGGGCCTCCGGCGTGGGGCGGTACTGCAGCAGCTCCTGCGCCATGAGAAGCGCAGTCGCCGGGCTGGGCGCAGGGCGGCCCAGCGAGGAAGCAGCACGGTCCCGCGACGGGTGCAGGGAGGAGGCCTCCTCTTCGCCGAGGTCATCCTCAGCGTGGTCGATGTCGTCGTCCTCCGGGTGCTCGATGCGGGGCTCGGAGTCAACGTGGCACTCCGGAGCAGCACTCCCACGCGGGCGGCCGCGCGGGCGGCCGGCGGGAGGAGCGGTGGCGGCGCTAGCCGTCCGGCGAGCGAGTAGTTCGGCGCGAGAGCCGGCCATGGTGGTGTCGAGGTTGAAGATGCGCCTCAGCCCCCTACCTGGCGCGCCAAATGTCGGAGAACTATCCTAGGAACTGGGTGTGTCTCACGAAGGATCGAGTAAGGGGCTGAACACGGAATCAAACAACCCTCAACGTGCCTCGGCGACGGTGCTCGCCTGGATCGCTGCGGGGAAGCACTGCAGAGAGGAACGCGCGGTATTACCCAGGTTCAGGGCCCTCCCGGTGAGGTAAAACCCCTACGTCCTGCTTCGAGTTGTATTGCACTTGCTTGGAGAGGTTTTCAGTACAGGGCGAGCTTGGCGAGCTCTGGGTGGCTAACAATGGCTACTGCTAACCTCATATCTAGGGTTTGGGCTTGTAAACCTTGGAACCAACCAGAGTCTGAATCCTTTGCTCGAACGGGCTCCTCCTCCTTTTATAGGCGTCTTGGGCCTCTTCCCCAAAACATCTTGGTGGGAAGGGCTACCACATGGCGACGAAGGAGGAGGCGCGGTGCACCAAAAAGGTGGAGTCCACCATAAAGGTAAGGTCCATGGACGCGGTCCACGGCAGGGGCGGCGTCACCAAAGCTGGAAAAGCCACCGTCCAAACGGGACGGTGAGCTGGCGCTGCTGAGGCAGGATGGGTCCCACGGTGACGTCGTCCTTGGAGGGTAGCTGCAGACGGTTCCCTTATCACCAAAGTGGCAATACTCGTTGTCCGCTTTGCTTGGTGCTGCTTTGTTGACCGCTTTATACATGGAAACGGCAACTGCAGCGTTGCTGTCACCGCGCGCCGGCGCGGTCGTCACTCTGCGGAGGATGCAGAGCCCATGTGCGTTCTGCCGCGGAGGCAGAGCTGGCTTCGAGAGGGAAGAAGCCTCGCGAGGCAAAAGGCCTCGCCGAGCCTTTCGGCTTGGTCCTTAGCAGAATTGCTGGTGGCGTCCGAGACGCCTTCTCGAGGAGAGGTCCCTAGCCAAGGGAGAAAACCCTCGGCGAGGAGAAAAGGTCCCTCGCGAGGAACAACCCTCGCGAGGCTCACCAGGCTTGGAGAGCCTGGTCCTTAGCGAAATCTTCTGAAGAATCTTGTGGGCCCTGGCAGGCCGGCCCGTGGTATCCTGGTTTCCACTGTGCCGACAAAATATTTGATCTTTATAATAGGGGAGTAAAAGTTGAAGAAATTAAGATGCTTAGTAAAGTTAAAGATCCTTTGCTTGATTTAGATAATTGTACCTTGCATCAATTAATATCTATCTTACAAAAATTTGCAAGTGATCCTTCTATTGATGTTAACCAATCTGGTTTTGGTTCCTATATTGCTAATCATGTTTTGAAAGAAAAAATTGCTAGATACAATCAAGAAGCTATGATACCACCTAAGCTTGGGGATATATGGATCCCAAGGTGATAGTAACTATTGGAAAAGAGACACACCATGCCATACTTGATCTAGGATCTAGTGTCTCTATTTTATCTAAAGAATTATATGAAGTACTTGAATTAAAGAATCTTGAAAAATGATTTGTTGAACTTGCACTTGCTGATAATACCATTAAACGTGCTTTAGGAAAAGTAAGTGATGTTATGGTAGAGTTACATATGATTTTTGTACCTGTGGATTTTGTAATCATGGATATGGAGAATAAAACCTCTAGTCCTATTATTGGAAGACCTTTTCTTCGTACCACAGGGGCTATTATTGATTCAAAGGAAGGGAATGTGAAGTTTCAGTTTCCACATAAGAAATGCATGGAACACTTCCCAAGGAAGAATGGCACAACTTTTAAGCTCCCTCATGAGCTTCATCTTCGGTAAACGACAAGTAAGTAAGCCTAGCTATATGGCTATAAAGAAAGCGCTTTACGGGAGGCAACCCGGTTGTTTTTATTTGGATTTTCTTTGTGTCCTCTTGCTGTAACAAGAGATTGTTTTCTTAGCTTAGTTTCTGGAATTTTTAATAAAGTGCCGAGTTTTACCTATTTTGGTTTGAAAAAGTTGCTACTTCTATTCGGAGATTTTATTCCTGCACGAAGTCTGTGAACGGTTTGATTTTTCATTGCTATTTTGTAACTCCGATTGAGCTTAGATTTTAACTGTAACTGAAACTTTTCATCCTCTGTATGCGTGAATTTTTTCAGAATCTTTCAATGAGTTTAAGTAGGACAGAAAAATACGTTTTGCTGCTGCTGTTTTTCTGGACAGATTCTGTCCCATATTGTTTTATGCATAGTTTGAACTTTTGAGTTGAATCTTTTTTATCCAATTGAGTTTATGAGTGGGCATACAACATTATACACTCTTTGACCATTCATATGAATTTTACTCCATGGATTATATGCAGCAAGAATCCTATTATTTTATCTCTACTAATATCACCCCACAGAAAAGAAATGGGAGAAACAGTGTTTTGAAGTTTTTTCACAGGGATTGGAGGAGATGCACCATGAGTTATCCAAGGATGGTGAAAACCATAAGCTTGGGGATGTGGAGAACATCCCCACTGAACAAACATACTCTCGGTTTGCACACGTCTAACTTCTGTTTTTCATTTGAAACACTTTATCGCATAAACTTGGAGCGTCTTTTTGTTTGTTTTTGCCTTGATTTTTATTTTGTGAGACCACCACACTATCATTTATATATGAGAAATCTACTGGAAATATGGGTTGAAATATCTTTCATGCTTTTGTTGTATTGGGAAAAGGGATGTCTAAGTTGATTTTTAATGACACATATAGTTGCATGATTCATGAGCTACTTTATGAGTAATAATTTGCAAATGCTTTATCATGAGCTATCTTTTATTCATGTTTTGATGTTGTATGTTATTTCACCTTGTTTGACATGAATTAGTTAGTTCTATGGACACTCATGCATGCATCTAGATGGTCATCTTTCTCCCTTTTGCTAGCCCAAAAATTCCAACAAGTAAAAACTTGTTTCCAACACCCTCAACCCAAGTTTTTCCAGTGAGTCCACCATATCTACCTATTAGCTTTATGCTATTCCAAGTATGTTTACCATGTTATTTGTGTTATCTATACCTCTAAATGAAAATGATTATGTTATTTATTGTAATGGGAAAAGTTGGTTAAAAAGTTCTCGCGAACTTGATGCACACTTTATTTTTATTGCATTTAATAAACATGAACCATTGTGATTAATATTATGATGATAGTGGCTTGATAAATGTTTAAGGTTGGGAGTTAGCCCATATGTGCTATCACATGCAAAGCTTTCAACATGTTCCATCATTTATTTAGTTGATATCATGTACTTTTGTTTATGGATGCCTATCATGGTGAAATAATGTGGAAATAGAGTAAGTTTAAATGAGTTTGTATAAATGGTTAGAGAGAAACCTGGGCCGCTAATCTAAGCCATGCATCATTCATGGTGGAAATTTACTTACATGCTATTTTGAACTTTCTGTGATACACCCTACAATAAAAAGCTATATCAAGTGGTAAATAAAAAAGGTGTTGAGGTTGTTCATTATGTTTGTTTGTATTGTTGTTTTGATGTGGGCTTGATCCATATCATGGGACAAGAGGTACCCCAGTTGAGGCTCTTGATAATACCATTATTACTTACAACGATAGATAACTTAAACTTGCTTTGTTTCCCAAGATGAGTAATCATGGTGTAGGTACTTGTATTCAAGGGGCATGAGACATCTAACCTTTACTTTATCAAGGCCACTACTCGTATTTGCTTTCACATTTAACTTTAATCATTCAAGATGCTATGATAGGGGAATGAGAGCTTGACACCAAGTATTACCATTGCAATCAATAACTCAAGTAGAATAGTTTGGAGGATAGATGAAACTTATGGGGCGGGGCGTTTTGGTGCTCGGGCTCATATGAGCCCGGTTTGTTTTCGATTTTTTGAAATAGTAAAATGCTACGAAAAATTCTGAAAACAATTGTACATGAACATATTGGAGTATTCAACAATTGTGTAAATTTTCGACAGAAAACATCAAATTTTGCGCCCTGTGCAAAAAAGACAAATCTGTCTTTTTGAATAGGTGAACAGTCCACTATTCAAAAAGACAGATTTTTGTCTTTTTTGCACAGGGCGCAAAATTTGATGTTTTCTGTCGAAAATTTACACGAGTGTTGCGCGCATGAATATGTTCCCGCATAATTTTTTTCAGAATTTTTTGACGCGTTTTCAAATTTTAAAAAATTCAGAAAGGCAGCCGGGCTCAGATGAGCCCGGGCTCCGATTTGCGTTTCCGAAACTTATGCATGTTTTACCTCTACTCATTTATATATCCTTTCCAAAGTGTCCACCTTTTACTTTCAGATTTTCATCTTCACTCTATGACCAATGTAGGATGTTCTTGCTTATCATATTGCATACTTGTGGTCCATATTACTATCTTTTATGTTACACTTTGTGAACTATCATTGAACATCCTTGCATTGAATACTTGATATCACTTTATAAACTGTTTGCATATTGCTACTTCTTTGAATTAATGAATCATTTGACTTTACGTAGCAGTAGCAATAATCTTTTATATCCATGTTGTTATTATATTGCAAAGTTCATGTTAGTTTTATCACTTTCATACTCGAGGACGAGCATGACTTAAGCTTGGGGATGTTGATGCATGTAAAATACATACATGAACTTTGCACTATAATACTTGTATTCCATTCATATTGCATCATATAAGGGGTATATTACTGTTATTTAATGATTTTTGGTAATTAATAATGATTTCCCCTTTTTATGGAATTAATCCTGCGTAGGCAGAAAACCCCTATTTCTTTCCTTATTTATTTCAGGGCCTTAACGACGTCATAATGAGCTACAAATTTACGGGGATCATTATTTTGGAAGGAGGAAGACCTAGGAGCGAAGGAAGCAAGCGAACAGAGGCCGGAGGGGCAAAAAAGGGTGCCCCACGCGGCCAGGTACAGGGGCCGCGTGGGCCCACCTCTTTTCGCCCTCGTGGCCCCGTTTGCGACGATCCTTCTTCCTGAAGCTTCCTCGTGACCTAAAAACGCCTATATAAAGAGCCCCCCCGACGTTCTTCGAAGAGAGAGCCGCCACACGAGAGAAACAAGAAACAGAGACCAAGAGGCTGCAGATTGGAGGAGGGAAACTCTGGCGGAGCGCTGCCAGAGAGGTCTCCTTCTTCTCCATCGACATCTCCACCATCTCCATGATGAAGAGGGAGTAGTCCACCTCTGGACTATGGGTTTGTGGCAGTAGCATATGTATCTCTCTCTCTTGAGCTTCAATAATTAGCACCATATGAGCTGCTGAACATGGTTACGGTCATCGTTGTATTACCTTTGTGGTGGATCTTTTTATGAGTCAATATATGTTGAGATTGCAATGTTTATTTCAGTTATGAAATTAGATGCATATTATGTACCCCGTTCTTGTATCCTTGTTTTGATCAAGCATTTTTATGAGAGCGTGTGAGGGGGAACGTGTGCATTAGTTGGAGTAACGGGGGTGGTGATGTGATAAGCTGACAACTTAATATCACGATCCATTGGGTGTTTACCTTACTTTGTTGCCTCACTAGGGATAAACCAAAATACCATGTTGCAAGGTATAAGGAGTGACAATCCTCTACCTATGACTAGATCCAGCATGTTCTTATTTTCACTTCATGTCATTAATCTTAAAGGCTATACTCTGAGTCATCTTAATTACTGAGATGTTATGATTTAGTTCGCATCTTGGTGGAGTATAAGTGAGACTAATAATCAAAAGGTCTCTATGTTAGGACGTGATGCCAATATAATTAGTAACATGTCATTAAACTTGTTTGCAATCTCATATGTTAATCCTATGTCTACTTATTTGCCACACTATATTAAAGAGAGAGTGCATGTGTGAAACCATGAACCCCGGTCCATTTTTAATCATAAGAAACAACTTTCCAACCACTTTTAAGCATTTTCTACATTCAGCCATTTTAAAATCAGAAAATACAAAAACACTTTTATTCATTGCATACACATATAAAAACCCCAAAAATATCATCCATCATCATTACTATCATCCTTGCATTACTACTTACCACCATTGCATATTTATTTACTGTTTTGCATTCATTATTATCTTAATATCATTCTCACACCTTGTGCTTGACAACCACTTGGTGAGGTTGACGGCACAAAGCAATCTACTTTGTTTGCAGGAAATCTAGAGAAGGACAAGGAGATAAAATCCCCACTACTGATTCCCCGAGAGTTTGATATTAAACCCACGAGTCACCCTCGTGGGGAAAAAACTTCCAGTTCTACATACTCTGCACTTGGAGACTCAACCTATCCCATATATTATTTTCCTTTCAGGGTATCAAGAGTGCTTGGTGGCGTAGTTGAGGGAGAAACACTCTCATCAATTCCGTCATCAACATGCCCTACATCTCATGACAGTTATCGGGGGCCAAGATGGCGAAGCTGATCAGTACATCTCTGAATATTTCTCTGTTGCTAAATTTAGGGCTGCTTATGCTTCCAATGTGCCTGCACTCCTTGGAAAAGAACAATGGAACATAGTACATCCAGGGTTCAAACTACATTCTCCTGTACTGACTAGACCACCAGGAAGACCGAGGAAGAACAGGATAAGAGCAGGTGAAGAGGGTCGTGTAAAAAGACAGCGTAAGTGCAAAAAATGTGGAAACCTAGGGCATATTGCTAGGCTTTGTTCCAATCCAGTACCGGCATCATTTGGAGAAGAGGAACAATGGGCAGCAGCAAATGCAGAGGAGAATCAAGCAGCAAATGAAGAGGAGAATGAAGTGGAAGAGGAGAATGCAGCAAATGAAATTGCAATACCGGCAGCTAGGTATGTGTGCAACCTTCCCTTTTTTATGCATTTCTTCCCCTCTTTATGTGGCTTATAAACTTATTGTTGATTGACATAGCTCTAAGAAAAGGCCTAGAGAGGAAGAAACATCGGTTGAAGGCAGAGAATTCCTAGCCATGGCTTCTGATGGTTTTGAAGCTATAAGAGAGGAGGAAATAATTATTCCTATTGTTCCATTACAAATAATTGAACCCATAGATGATATTCAACTGGTCAGTGCAAGTACTCCATCAGCACCTCCACCTCCACAACCCCAAGTGAAGACCAAAAGGAGCAAGACAAATGTGATTTTGAAACAACAGAATATCCCAGCTAGGGAAACCAGGAGCAAGAGTGTTAAGCCATCTGCGAACACAAGAAGGAGATCAATGATTTGAATTTGAACTTTGAATGCAAGTTGTAAACTATGAACTTTAAGGATATGTACTCATGCTATTTTGTTGTTTTTACTGATGCTATTCCCATTTTTTGATATTTTTTTGAATTAGTTCCGCCTCACAAAAAAAGCCTGTTTTGACAAAAAAAATAAAAGATGTGTTTTTTATTCAATGAAAACCCTAAACCCCGTAGTCAACACTATTCTACAACCAAGATACAGCAGTGTGTCAGATATGGCCTCATTCCGACAATTTTTGCTATGTCAAAGGTCATATCCTAGCTCACTTGAGTCGAAAGCCATACATCTTTGAACCTCGTAGCTCATTTCTGAGAAGGGTTTTTGAGAAAAACTTCCATAACACATGTTTGTAATTTTTTCTAGGTGGTAGGTCACATAAAAGGAGGCCATGTGAAGGTTTCCCATTTTTTTGATTTTTTTGAATTAGTTCTGCCTAACCCTACCCCGAAACCGTGACCGTAAACCCGAACCCTAAACCTAACCATAACTTCGATCCAGCACAAACCGCCAAAGATCTCTATAGAAACTACATATTGTGGATCTAAAAGTGATTTTTTTCAAAAAATCATGACCAAACTATGCGGCACTCGTAGTTCAAATCAGACCCACTTCCACCGAAATCGGTAGGAACTTGTATGAAATATTTGAAATAGCTAAGTATGTTTTCATATCCAAACCCAGGGTTATATGTACCTATAAGGTGTTCTATTATTTTCTATCTCTTTGGATATTCCTCTTTTGGTGAGCCGTTTTGGTAGCTGCTTCACAAAAAAGCCTGTTTTGACACTAAAAAATAAAAAATATGTTTTTTATTCAATCAAAACCCTAAACCCCGTAGTCAACACTATTCTACAACCAAAATATAGCAGTGTGTCAAATATGGCCTCATTCCGACAATTTTTGCTATGTCAAAAGTCAAACCCTACAATACCCCATTGACCATCTCCAAACTAGAGCGCCACACTACAACCGTCAGATATGGTCTTCTAGAAGGATTGGCGAGGCGATCCGCGATATGCTGGTTCTTGTAATGTGATTGGCCGCGTAGGAGTAGCCACAGATTGGTTCGTGATTACCCGCTGACGAGTGGCCCCGTCGCCACTCCCGTCCCCATCCCCTCTCCCCTGCTCGTCGCCACTCCTGTCCCCATCCTCTCCCCTGCCACTGCTTCGGTCCCCATCCACTCCGGTCGCCACAAGAGTCGTAGATCTCCCGTCCCCATCCATTCCGGTCAACGACGGCATGGTTTCATGGGGCGATGGCGAGGAATCTTCCACCGATCCAAGCTCTATTGGCAACGATGTAAGTTGATTTGGGGTGATGGGTTAGGGTTAGGGTTCATATTGATTTGGGGATTTCGGATTTCAGCTCTCATTTTGTCTTGTTAGGGTCCAAATACCATCTACGACTCTGATTACAACGGATTAGCCGATGATGGACCTATCCATTGTTCTTGCAATTCCGGCCGTTGTTCTTGCAATTCCGTGCCCTCCAAATTTGTTGCTTTTGAAGGATGCTGGACTGGCAGGAGGTTCTTGGCCTGTTCAGGGGAGGTCTATCAAAAATACAAACTTTTTTTAGTCATTCAAATTATGTTTTTGCTGTGTAAATTTTTAATAGATTCTGCTCTATCATATAGGGAGGAGAAAGATGTGACTTTGTGCACTGGGTTGATCTCATGTGGCCTAGTCCACTAAATAATTCCCTGTTGAAGCTATGGGAAATGTATACTCAAGTCAAAGATGGTAGAGTTCGTGATTCCTTAAACGATTGTCAAAGAAGGTTTGACTTGAAGGATGAGATTGCAAAGCTTCACCGTGACCTGAGGTTTGCCCAAGATGAGCTTAAGAAAGTGGTTGAGGAAAATCAGGTGACACTAGCCCTCAAGGCCAAAGCTGAACAAGCTCTGGTTGATGCACAAGCTGATTTGGAGGAGAAGAAGAAACTTGATGCATCCACTTCCAACATGCACAAGTTTTTGAGGGTGAAGGCAGAGAAAGATAGGGATCAGCTCAAAGAAGATAAGAGGATGCTGGAGCAGATGATTCGAGATCTGCTGAAACAGAATGAAGGGTTTCGGGCAAAGATCAAGAAGATAAAAGATATCTGTGATGAGTAATATTTGCTTCTTCTTATTGGGTCAAGATCATATATGTGTTGAACTATTAGTGTTTTAGCATTTATCCGTTGTAACGGATTTATCAAACTGATGTATTATTTATGAGTTGTGTGAGAGCTGTCTTGCCAGCTCTCAAACTGATCTTTATGATGTTGTTCTTTGAATATATTCTGAATCTGTTTTGAATCTATGATGTTGTTCTTTGAATCTATTCTCAAACTGATCTTTATGATGTTGTCTTGCCAGCTCTCAAACTGCTGGAATCTATTCTGAATCTGTTCCATTTTTTATTTTTTATTTTTTTGGCGATAAAAAAAGACAGCCAGAGAGCAAAGAAGCACTCCTTTGTGATAATTCCAGCAAAACTCAACTAGTCGACAGGGATCGAACTCGGGTCGTTGGGCCACCAAACCGCAACCCAACCACTAGGCCACTGCCACGGTGATTAATTGTTGTCGTTGGGTATGTATCATATCATGTTGTACTTCGGCAGTGATCTATCAACCATATATACACTTCATGATTCTTTGCATTTTGACAATCAACATTGCGAGCGGATCTTCCATGTAGTTGGGGACAAGTGATTACAACTAAGTAACCAAAGGCATGAAATTAATACTCCCTTTTATAAAAGACGTTCCCTTCTTTTTATGCTTTTTGACAAAAATTCAAGGCTATTCTTTTCTAGCTTTTTTACACACATGGTTATGTTTGCTTTTTTACAGACATGGTTATGTTTGATTATCTCATACAAACACCTCTTTTTCCCACGTCATAAAGCCGTGCCAACAACACTTTGGACAAATAAAATACAACGGAACAAATATAACACAACATTAATATAACACATACTAATAGATAGATAGAAGTTCTCGAGCAGTACAAGCACGACACAACTTTAATAAGTACTAAATAAAAAATAAATAAAATCCCTAACACACTAGGGCACAACACACGGGGGCAACACCATCTTCACGAACACCGAGTCTGGGCTTCAACGCCATCTTCACTCCTCCTCCTCCTCGCCGAGATAGTAGGGGAGTGTGTGCATCCTGTTGCGGGTGGGGAACATGCTGTCGACGGCGGTGAAGATGTTGAAGGTGGTGAACGACATGTACTCGCATCCACACCAAAAGACTTGCCCGAGGAGGAAGTACGCGTCGAAACGATTGGTGAAGCGGGCGACCAGCGCAGTCGGCGGAGAACTCGCATTGGGACGGTGCTCATCAAGATGGAACATGATCGGTGAGCCCGCTGGGAGGTGGGCGTAGCCGGCACGGAGAAAGCACACGGCCAACTCCCTTGCTCCCCTCCACCTTGACACCGCCCAAATGCGCAGCGTGGTCTCCACGACCATGCCGGCGGGGTACCGCATCTCCGGCATGGTGGGTGGTGGGCGGAAGGTGGGCCCGTTGTACTGCATATTCGATTGGCTTCGCTTCCTTTTGGCTAGCTTTTGTTGAAGAAGAGAAGGGTGCAAATGGAATTGTGGAGGAAGAGGTAGACAGGGGGTTGTTTAAATAGGCAGGAGAGACAAAGAGGTAGATGGAACCGCTGTTTAATTTGACAATGCATTCAACATGCACGTCGATCCATATACACTAGGCTTCACTCGGCCCGCGATATTCACACTAATCGACGCTCGGAATCGCTGCACGCTCTGAATCGAGGCGACGCTGCACGCTAATGAATCGAGGCGACGCTGCGGCTGTGTGCGATGTGCGAGGTGCGAATGCATGCATGCATCGTGGCGCATCGTGGCGCGGTTGCGCGCGTGGACGACATCGTGGTTGCTGCGCGTGGACGACATCGTGGCGGGTGCGCGTGCATGGACGGTATCGTGGCAGCGCGCATGAATGCATGCACTGCGTGCATGAACTGCAGGACGGTGGCAGAGTAAAATCAGCGCTGCGCGCGCATGCACTGCAGGCTAACCATCGTCGCATGCATAACAGGCTGAAACCATCGCGCAAATAAATTAATCACTGAACACGGCCCAATGGACACAAGCACGGGCCGAAGAGAATCCACAGAACCACAGCCTAACGGTCCAAAGAGTGCCACTGTCCTACGCAGTCCGACCGGCCCCACTCGTCAGATTTAACGGTCAATGCCTTGACCAACGACAAATGTCCAGTTTGTCCATTTGTGAGAGTTTCAGACAAGGAAGAGAGGAAAAGTGAGCAAAAGTTAAGAGCGTGGGCATGGCTGAGTAGTACTAAGGAACCAGGGGCACGAAAATAAAAATCACGAAAAAAATACAAGAGCCTGGTTCTTATGCTCGAGAGGTAATTTCAATCATTATCGCACTATAGCGCCCTCTTTCGTTCATTTCCTGATATCAAATAATTAATAACTCCTTCATTCATTTTCTTTGCCTGGCAGGGTTTGGAAACGGTTCATCGCGTGTGAAGTCGGTGAATGGAAACCGGAGCTGAGTTTTGTTCTGAACAAGCTAAGTAGTATTACCTAGGTCCGCGCATCATTTTAATACTAGTTTCGATACCATTATCATGCTTGATTATTATTTGATTGAATTCTATTCTCGTACAGTGGTGTCTGAGGCAGCCACAGGGGACTCATTTATGTGGATACTATCTTTGCGAGTTCATTCACATGATGACCAGTGAGAACCGCAAAACTCAGAGAGAAATTGAGGTACGTAAACACTAATCATAATTTTATTTTATTACCATCAATTGTGTTGAGTTTCATTCATAAATTTTTTTATGATGATTTGATATATATATACACACAACTCATATATTCATATTGATCTCCTTCTTTTAAAGATGGAATGGAAGCGGAACGCGCTCCTACCAGAGGACCGCATAAAAGCAATTCAAGAGGAATTGGCGGGATTTTTGCTTGCGGAGGTCATATCTGAAACCGGAGAATACTATAGCCGATAATGCCTCCATGTAATTTAGTGATCTCCATGTAATTAAATAGATATATATATATATATATATATATCCACCAAATTGTATGTGTATGTATATGCATCAACGTGATCTCTATGTAGTATGAACTTTATGTATACGAAAACTTGTTTTTGGCACATCGACGTGATCTCCATACGATGAAAAACATAAAATCCGAAACCCTAAACCCTAAACCCCTCCTAACCCCACCACCTAAACCCTGAAAAATAATTGAAAAGAAACAAAAAATACAAACCTTTAGTCCCGGTTGGTGTTACCAACCGGGACTAAAGGTCCTCCACCCGCCCGCGCTCGGAAGTGCATGCCATGCGATCGGAAGCCTTTAAACCGATCTCCCAATTGACTTCACATGCTGATGTGCGTCGCCATACACCAATGCATATGCTCAAGGAAAATATCGGGCAACCGACGCGTACGGTCGCCTTGCTCGCTCGCTCGCACCATCCCAGTAGGGCAGTAGGGTAGGTCTTCTCCAACTCAGCCCATAGCCATCCCACAATGACTTCAGCACCTCCAGTCGGTCCGGTATGCAGCAATTCTAACACCCGCGTATAGTCCATCGCGTGCGACCCCTACCCTAGCATAGCAGGGAGTATACCTTAGGTTTGAAACATGTGTGTTTCATAAAGCGGAATATTAATTACAGATATTCGATATTTAATATTTTTTGTAACTAGCAATCCGATATTTTCAACACAAGTTAATTTTTCTCATAATATGTAACTCCAGCTAGGGTAATTCAACGCAAGCTAAGTGCCACTCCATATTTTTGCATTTACTTTTCCTACTCCACCCTTATATACCCATATTAGAACCCCTGCAAAGGGGGGAGGGGGATTTCCGACCCTTCCCTGCGTGATACTTTTCGTCCCCCTCCAGCGGGCTCTGCCATTTATGTACCCTAGATTTCAATCAAAAGTGGTGATTCAATGTGATTTCCCCCTTGTTTATGTTACAGTAGGAAAATGGCCAAACCAAAAGAAGGCCAATTTCTTACAACAGTTTGGTCGGCGGCTGATACGTGTCAAACGTATCTATAATTTTTAATTATTCCATGCTACTTATATGTCATTGTTACATGTTTTCATTACTTAATTACATCATTTTTAGGCTTTTCGTCGGACTAACCTATTGACAAGATGCCTAGTGCCAGTTCCCTGTTTTTGTTGTTTTCTATTTCAGAAAAGTTACTTCTGGAAATATTCTCGAATTTAGACGAGGATTTATGATGATTTTTTATGCGACAAGATAAATACCTGGACCAAAGGGGAGCCGGAGGGGCCACCCAGGGGCCAGGGGCGACCCCTGGCAGCGGCCTGAGGTGGGGCCGCGGGTGGGACCCGCCCCTACCCCCTAGATGCCGCCTTGGCCTCCCTCGACGCCTATAAATTGCCTTCTGACCTAAAATAGTAGGGGCGACGATTATTTTCCAGTTCGGGGAGATTCTGAAGCTGCTCCCGGCACGCCGCCGCCACCTCGAACCCTAGTTCGGTGAGATTCTGAAGCTGCTCCCGGCACGCTGCTGAAGAGGAGATCGATCCTGCAGGGCTCTACATCGCCATGCCTTCCACCAGGATGAAGTATGAGTAGTTCCACCTTGGACTACGGGTCCATGGCAGTAGCTAGATGGTTGTATCTCTCCGTTGTGCTTCATGTTTATTGTTTTGTGAGCTGCCCTACATGATCAAGATCGACTATTTGTAATTCTATATGATGTGTTTGTTGGGATCCGATGGATTATGAAGTTATGATCAGTTTGTGCATGATTCTTATATGTTAATTTATGTTATTTGCATGCTCTCCGATGTATGTAGTTGTTTTGGCCAAGTAATTTTGTGTGTCTCCAAGAGGGAGTATTTATGCTAGATAGTTGGTTCATGCCCCCTTTTGTGCCTAGGCACGAGTGAGAGAAACGTGTAAGGACGAGGATGTGCTGTTGCGACTAAGGGTAAAACAACGATGTTTATGTCTACGTGATTATAAATGTTGCTTACATCATACACTTTACTTAATGCAATTGTCTGTTGCCTGCAAGTTAATACTGATGGGTGACAGGCTGGATAGAGATCCCTAGGTGGACTTTTTAGATAAAGATGCAGTCGGATGACGGTCTTTGTTCCTTGTTGTGATGCCTACATTAATATTACCATGAATACTCTGATATAGCTAGATTAAGTTTGTGTCATAATTCTGTCAATTGCCCAGCTGTAATTTGTTTGCCCTTCAAATGAGTATTTTATTTATTGGAGACACCGCTAGTGAACCCCTGGCCCCCGGTCCATCTTTTTACATTGTTTACAACCTCGTTTACTTGCTTTCCATCATCAGTTGCTCGCTGGTCCGTTTTTATAAATCATTTCACTACACTATACGGTTAACCACTTTGTTTTCAGCAGACCGGAAAGATTGACAACCTTCCTGCCGTTGGGGGCAAAGTAATTGTTTGAGTGTGTGTGCAGGTCCACGTTCATCACGGTTAAGCGCCAGAGACCGTCGACGTTCACCTCGTTGTTGATTTCAAAGTCCTACTGGTTCGATTAAACCTTGGTTCTTCACTGAGGGAAAACTGCTACTTGCTACATCCACGCCTTCGCTTGGGGCACCACCCAACTTTGCCATTAATCATCAAGCAGGTTTCTGGCGCCGTTGCCGAGGAACGCACTAAATACACATAAGAAGATTAGTCCCCGCCAACTTTGCCAGCACTTAGCAAGAAGTTTTCTGGCGCTATTGCCGAGGACTTTGGAGCTGCAGCAAGAGGAGTCTCGCATGCCCAATCACTTTACTTTGTTTTTTTCTTGCTTAGTTTACTTCTCGTTTTGCTTATTTACTTGTTTAAAAAATGTAGAACCCAAAAAAAATTAGTGTAGTCTTTATTCACTACTGCAGAATAGCCTACCAGTGACATGCCCAAAAGGCCCACTAGTGACGAGCAAGGTGCCCGTCACTGATAACTAGTCACTGGTATTAGGTCTTGCCCGTCACTAGTATTTGTTTACTAGTCGTTTATTCGTGCCTGTCACTAATTAGGTTTTACGGTTCAGTAGTATGATCTTAGCAGCGACGGGTGCTTTGCTAGTTTGGTAATTTGACTGGCATATATTTAAGAAATAAAAAATTCAAATAAAAAATATATTGCATTTGCACATCTATAACACAATATGATCACAAACAATCACAGGTAAAACAAATATGATCATAAGTACTACAAAGTGGAATTAACATCGATAGCACAATATCCAAAACAATTAGTTGTCATTTCTCCCCAGATTCTCTCGGTGATTTTGTAGCTTGTCCTCCAATGCCTTTCTCCCCAGATACTTGAATATATTCACTTGCTAAGCCACTTAATTATCATCATGTCATGTATCGTTTCAAAATTTTCCTGTGTCTTCTCTACCTGTATCAAGTATAGTATGTACTATCAAGTTTATTATACTCAGTAAGTAACAACATGGCAACGGCATAGCAAATCTGTAAATATTACAACAAAACCTTGCTGGCGAACTGCTTTTTTGGAGCGGGAAGTCTGCTTAGTATGAGACATGAGCAAACACTTTGGTTACCTGAAGAAACAGAAGAAAATTAGTTCCAGTTCCTTATACGTGAACCAAATTAACCATTGCAGGCATGCAGAGAAACCAACTGTCTTTTCTATAACTAGACTTATCAGTTCAGAAACAATCAAAGCATTTTGTTATCTCTAATTTTTCTTCTCTACTTCCAGAATTACATCCAATGCCGTCAGAACCAGTTTTAATGGAGCTTCCCTATTATCATTATGTTACAATAATTCCAGAATTTTCTATCTCTTTAATTGTTTAGCATGGGATTTTTCTATCACTCTCTATAAAATGTATTTTAGTACATAGATTCAGAAAAAGAAAAGGATGCTAAATACACCTCAACAATCGGATCTATGCGGTCCTTGACACCACCCAACACAGGGCAGACTGAATAAGGTCTTTTCCCTGCATCTACAGCGTGTTTGGCAACTTTGGGGAAAAGGCATGGGATTTTGGAGGCGGGAGTTAGTTGGGAGATTAGATTGAATAAGGTCTTGTCCCTGCATCTACAGCGTGTTCATTCGCGGAGTTAGTTGCCGTGTTGTGGTACGTGCATGTCAGCTTCATCAGCAAACAATGGCCTGTAATCCTCATCTGCGTAGAGCTAGCAGACGTCCACTGAGGCCAACCCAGCCGGACATGTCAGCCGCGCCCAGACGTACACGGCGAGGTGCCCGCAGGGACAGATGGCCAAGATCATTGTATTTTTTATCTTCTGCATCGATTCCTCAAGCACCACTAAACACGCACATGTAACAAGCCAAGCGAGGCTGGTTAGATCGATTCAGCTTGATGTGAAGATTGATTCGCATCCTGGCCGACGAGATCCAAGTAATCTAGCGGCGCACGACCCGTGCACTAGAGGGGCTAGAGGCTGCAGCGACTTGTCGGGACGAGACGGACCGGCGGCGGACGGGGTGCAGCTGATCCTGCGATGACACGCGACGTGCAGGCCTAGCGCAGACCGGGAAGACGATGTAGAGGTCGTACCTTTACTATCAGCAGCAGCCCCGCTGACGGCGGCCTCGGCAGCGTTGGGGGCCATGCGACGGCAGCGTCGGCGACGTTGGGGGCGTGCGACGGCGGCGTAGGCGGCCGGAGGCGTTGTGGCATGGCGTCGGTGAGGAGGACTGGCGGCGCGGCGCCGGCGGGGAGGACTGGCGGCATCGTCGGTGGGGGGGACAGGAGGGGCTCGGGAAAAAACTGGGGATGGTTAGGGCATGTACAATGGGGTGATGTCAGCCTTCCTTTATATATGGCACATTGGATTTTTGCTTAGTTGGAGGAGAGAGAACGAGGGAAGAGAAGGTTGTCTTCCCTTAGATAAGGGATGATCTCTTAAATATTAGGAGAAGGCTATTTTATCCATTGTACCACATGACTTCTCTTATTAAGCCAATTTCACACTAAATTTAATTAATCTCATTAATTGGTAGAGATAATAACAAGAGATAGCGCATTGTACGACTGATATTTAGTGTCTTCTCCAGATGACGTGGAGGCGTAAAAGAAAGCTCACCTTCCCTACCATTGTACATGCCCTTATGGAGAAAATGCGCGACGCAAAATTTTAGGATCGTGGCCAAGTCCACTAGATTAGCTAGTCCCGCGAGTTTTTTTGTTTTGTGTTTTTAGGATCGTGGCTCGGCCTAACTGGCTCAGCCGGTTTCGTTTTTTAATCTTTTTTATGTTTCAATTTCTTTTTATTTTGTTTTTCATAACATTTAAATGGTTTGTCCAAAATAGGAATACAAACGCCAGTCATAAAAATCAGTGACGGCCATTTTATGAGCCCGTCATTGATTATATCGTTACCGGTGACAGGCATTTATAGATGTGTGTCACTAACTAATTTCCCCTCTCACGCAGCTTTTCTTAAAACTACTAGTGACGGTCACTTTTATGTTTCTGTCGCTAGTGTTTTGTACTAGTGATAGGCTTATTCTTGCCCGTCGTTGATACTGGTTACTAGTGACGTGCACAGTTTTGCCCGTCACTAACCACCTGGTGGCTATAAGACTTTCTGCAGTAGTGATTCCTGTTTTGTTTAGTTTTATTTCTCGCTTATTAGCTATTTTTCTCTTAAGTTTGATATGAAAGATATTAGTGTAGGTAGTGGTTTAATCATTGGTAGAAGTAATATTGAAGAATTTCTTAATCATGTTAATGTTCTAAGCAATTTTAACAAGAAGCCCTTGGTTGAACTCACCGATTCTTATGAAACTGCTATAGCTTCTTTAGTTGGAATGATAGAGGCAAGATTCGTTAATCTCAATCCTATGTTGCAGAAAATGTTTCTCAAACTTGATGATATGGAAGATGGTGAGGATAAGGATTTTGTACGAAAAACTCTACTTATGGAGTTTAATGACGTGGCTAGAGAAGCTAGGTAGATATTTGCGCACTATAACATGGTTGGTTATGGGCTCAATATTGTGCATACCTTGAAGACACTAGACATCAAAACCAATGATTATGTTGGTAAAACTGAAGGTGAGAAAGAGGTAAAAATTCCTATCCCATTTAAATTGCTTGGTATGGTCGACGCTTTGGAGGATAAATTTGGGTGGATTGCTCCTCAAAATCTATTTGATGAGAGCAGTCAACCAAAGAGAAAGGAAAAAGGAGATTCTCAGCCTTGCATTGGTAGGATACAATGCATCTATGATAATTTTGCTAGCCTTAGTTTGGAAGATGACGATGATCTTGATTTTGAAAAAGACTTGTTATTTGGCATTGCACCTAACTAAAAGGCATTAAAGAAAAGCGCTTGTTGGGAGGCAACCTAATTTTACTTTTAGTTTTTTTTTTTACTTTTTTGAGTCATGAAGTTGTTGTTTCTGTAGCAACTTCATTGTATCCTTGTTTTTATATTTTTTTTGTGCCAAGAATTAGCTTCTAATGCTTAGAGAGTGCAAAGTTTTGTTTTGCTGTCCAGAAACATATTCTGAGCTCCTGTTGCAGGAAAATCCGAAAATTCCAAGAACAGTATCTTTTTTCTGCAATTTTTTTACAGCAAGCCTTATACTTTTATCTATCTTTCATTAGTTTTAAGTTTTTTTATTTGAGCCCCGTAAGTGCCTCTAAAAAATAGATCTGTACAGACTGTCCAGTTTTGATGGATTCTGCCTTTATTTGTGTTTGCCTCTTTTATTAACGTTATTAGTGGTACTTTTGGATGGAGTGCTACCTTTGAGGCTTAGTAAACATTAGATAATGCAAAATCAAATTTGTGCAATTTGTCTTAGTGCAACCAAAGTGAGTTTTGTTTTATTGGGACTAACCCTCTAATCAGTTTATGCAAAGTTTTGTGTGAAGGGAGTTTTTAGGTTCCACGAGAGAAGATGATGAACGAAGTTGAAGGATGGACAAAAGCACAATCTTGGGGATGCCCCCATGGCACCCCACTGAACATTCAAGAAGACTCAAGCATCTAAGCTTGGGGATGCCCAAGGCATCCCCTCTTCTTCATCGACAACCATCAGGTCGTCTCCGTTGAAACTATGTTTTTATCACTTCTCATATTATGTGATGTTCTTGGAGCGTCATTTTACTTTGCTTTCAGTTTGTGTTAGTTTGTTTGCTGGTCATGTACTTTGTTGGACCCTTGCTATCTTGTGTGGGAGAGAGACGCGCTCCGTTTTTTCATTTGAATACTCATGTGCTTCGCTTATGTTTTGTTGAGTATTCTTAGCTTTGTTTTCTTATCAGCTCTTGTGCTTCGCTTATATCTTTTTCAGAGCTGTTAGTTGCTGTTATTAGACTCTCTTTTGCTTCACTTATATTTGTTTAGAGAGTTGTTTGTGGTAGCTTGCTTGATTTGTTGGAATGATAAAAATGTCGTGCATGTGGTAGTGATGTGATGAAAATCTTGTATAGTCGTGTAGATCTTCATGTTTGTATAACTTGAAACTTGCCAATTGTTTTGAGATGTTAAGTGAATTAATGCTTAAACTTGCTGGTTATTTAAATTAAGGCTCATTAGTGAAAAACTACAATTAAAGCTTGAATTTATAAAGTTTCGTCATGCTTGTAAGTTCGATAGGCAAGTGTTTTCATCAAATGAAAGTTTGGTTAACAAGGGAGACAGTGTAGAGTTTTTGTGGTTATGCTTAATGTATGTTCTATAGTCATTCTTGTTCCGGTTGCTGGTGCTTGTTTGCTTTGATATTTTTGCTAGCCAAAAACTCTGTACTGTGCGGGAATTCTGCTCGTGCATCCAAACTCCTTGAGCTAAATATCTTTCCAACAGTGTCCACCATACCTACCTACACATGGTATTTCGTGCCATTCCAAATAAATGTGTCATGTGCTACCTTTAAAACTTGAAAATACTCAAATTTGTGCCTCTGTTTTTAAGCTCATGAGGAAGTAGTGAGGAAGTTTTGTTATATCCTGTGTCAAGCAAGGTCATACCCCCGTTTCACCTGGTGAGGATGGATTACACGCTCACTTAAATTTGACGAGAGTTGGCAAGGGTTCCTAGCGCACAAAATATAAATTCAACATCATTAATATCTCCTTCACACAATAACCTGAGAAATCGGTCAAACATTGGCTAGTGATAAACAAAGGAGAAAGAGGAATGTACTTGTTCCTCTATGGGAGCCACTCTAACAAGTCTAAAAGCCTTGCTTGGTACAGGGGACTAACGGATTTCTTTGTTGTGGATTCGTTGAAGAAAGCATGCATATCTCAAAACCATTTTACTTCTGTTTAATAAAATAAAAAGCTCTAGCACATGATTAATCTCTGCTTCCCTCTGCGAAGGGCCTTTCTTTTACTTTATGTTGAGTCAGTTTTCCTCTTCTTTCTGTCTACTCAAAGCAAGCTTGCAACACTGACTCTGGGTGCAGTTGATTATATTGCATCTTTGTGCTTAATCATGATTCTTTATGTTGACTTTATCTATAAGATAAGCATGTTGAAAGTTGAAGCAATGCTAAAACTTGCATCTTCCTTTGTGTTGACTTCAAACACTTTTGACAAGAAGATATTACCTTGAAGACTTTCATGTTATGATTAACTTTTATGCTTTCATGTCTCCAAAGTATTATTTATGAAAGGTTTTACTTGAATGATGCAACTTGTTTATTCATTGTTTGCTTGATTATCAAATATAGACAATTGTTTTGGATCACTTTATTCATATAATAAGCTTTACATTGCTGTTTGATCAAGGTTATGCTAGTAGCATGTCTCATAAAAAATTATTTTTGTTTATCACTTACCTACTCGAGGACGAGTAGGAGTTAAGCTTGGGAATGTTGATACGTGTCAAACGTATCTATAATTTTTTATTTTCCCATGCTACTTATATGTCATTGTTACATGTTTTCATTACTTAATTACATTATTTTTAGTTTTTTTTGGACTAATCTATTGACAAGATGCCCAGTGCCAGTTCCCTGTTTCTGCTGTTTTCTATTTCAGAAAAGTTACTTCAGAAAATATTCTCGGAATTGGACGAGGATTTACAATGATTTTTTATGCGACAAGATTAAGACCTGCACCAAAGGGGAGCCGGAGGGGCCACCCAGGGGCCAGGGGTGACCCCTGGCCGCGGCCTAAGGAGGTGGGGCCGTGGGTGGGACCAGCCCCTGTCCCCTGGACGCCGCCTCGGCCTCCCTCGATGCCTATATATTGACTTCTGACCTAAAAACGTCGGGGGCGACGATTATTTTCCAGAAACACATCCTGACGCCACCGCCACCTTGAACCCTAGTTCGGGGAGATTCTGAAGCTGCTCCCGGCACGCTGCCGGAAGGGAGATCGATCCCGGAGGGTTCTACATCGCCATGCCTTCCTCCGGGATGAAGTGTGAGTAGTTCCAGCTTGGACTACGGGTCCATGGCAGTAGCTAGATGGTTGTCTCTCTCCCTTGTGCTTCATGTTTATGGTCTTGTGAGCTGCCCTACATGATCAAGATCGACTATTTGTAATGCTATATGATATGTTTGTTGGGATCCGATGGATTATGAAGTTATGATCAGTTTGTGCATGATTATTATATGTTAATTTATGTTCTTGCATGCTCTCCAATGTGTGTAGTTGCTTTGGCCAAGTAATTACGTGTGTCTCCAAGAGGGAGTATTTATGCTAGATAGTTGGTTCATGCCCCCTTTTGTGACTGGGCACGAGTGACAGAAACGTCTAAGTATGAGGGTGTGTTGTTGCGACTAAGGGTGACTGGGCACGAGTGACAGAAACAACGATGTTTATGTCTACGTGATTATAAATGTTGTTTAAATCATACAATCATACAATAGTGATCCCTAGGTGGATTTTTTAGACAAAGATGCAGTCGGATGGCGGTATTTGTTCCATGTTGTGATGCCTACATGAATATTACCATGAACACTCTGATATAGCTAGATTAAGTTTGTGTCATAATTCTGTCAATTGCCCAGCTGTAAATTGTTTACCCTTCATATGAGTATTTTATTTATTGGAGAGACACGCTAGTGAACCCATGGCCCACGGTCCATCTTTTTACATTGTTTACAACCACGTTTACTTGCTTTCCATCATCACTTGCTCGTTGGTCTGTTTTCATAAATCATTTCACTACACTATATGTTTAACCGCTTTGTTTTCAGCAGACTGGGAAGATTGACAACCTTCCTATCGTTGGGGGCAAAGTAATTGTTTGAGTATGTGCACGTCCACGTTCATCACGGTTAAGCGCCAGAGACCGTCGACGTTCACCTCGTTGTTGATTTCAAAGTCCTACTAGTTCGATTAAACCTTGGTTCTTCACTGAGGGAAAACTGCTACTTGCTACATCCACGTCTTCGCTTGGGGCACCACCCAACTTTGCCATTAATCATCAGCAGCTCGAAGTGTGAGTTTTGCATTGTAATTTAAGAATCTTTCCGGGGGATAATCATGTTTGTGAAGCAAGTGCCACTTCTGAGTTTTGTATTGTATTTTCCTTCTCTACATCACCTGTACATACCCAAATTACTGTATTAGGACCCTCATGCTAAAGGGAGAGGTGAAAGAACAGGCTATGCCCGGATGTCGCCTAGAGGGGGGGTGAATAGGCGATTAAAACTTTTTATAATTAAGGGCTTGATAAGTGCGGAATAAAACTATGTGTTTAAATTAACAAGCCAACAACCTAATATTCTAGGTTCACCTATGTGCACCAACAACTTATGCTAAGCAATTCAAGCAACAAGGTGATAGCAAGATATGAACTTCAAACACGAAGGCTATCACAATGTAAATTGCATAAGCAAAGCTCGGGTATAGAAATAACCGAGGCACGCAGAGACGAGGATGTATTCCCGAGTTCCTCCTTGTTAAGGGAGTACGTCTCGTTGGAGGGGTGTGAGTTTGCCACAAGAGGCCTACTCAAGATGCCACAAAGGCCTCACCCTATTCTCCGATGAACCTCACCCAAGGGATTGGTTCACCTTCCACTATCGGAATCCTTCGAGGCGGATTCCGTAGCCCTTTTACACCGTTCTTGGGGCACACACCCACAACTCAATTGGGGGCTCCCAAATTCGTGCTGAAGCTTCACAACTCGAAGTCTTCGCGGCACCTCCAACCGTCTAGGGTACACAATGCACCCAAGAGGCACAAAGCTCTTGGGAACACAATGCACCCAAGAGTAACAAGCTTCTCAACGTCGATCTTCACGTATCACCGTAGGGAGAGCAACCCGATGCAACAAATGCAAAAGGCAAGAACACACTAAGTGGTCAAATACTTCACTCTCAAATTCCAACCAAAGCAACTAATGCTATGGAGGGAATAAGAGAGGAAGAACAAAGGGGATGAACACAAAGCAACCCCTAAATCTAGATCCACAAGATTCCCTCACTTAGAGGGGATTTTGATAGGTGGAATGGTAGATCTAGATCTCCTCTCTTGAATCCCTAAGTTTGGGCAAGAATCATTGGATGGATTGAGAAGAATGAAGCTCACAAGATTAGCAACAATGGAGAAGAGAGGAAAACAAGTGAGCAAGAGCAGCAGCCAGGTTTTGGGGAGGGAGGAGGCTTTTTATAGCCTCCCCCAAAAACTAGCCGTTGGGACCTTTTCAGGCCGGAGACTCCGGACCAAGTGACCGGAGACTCCGGTTTGGCCGGACTCGTGGAGGGCCGGAGATTCCGGTCATTGGGGCCGGAGACTCCGGCTAGGCCGGAGACTCCGGGACCCTCCGGGGATGCTCCGGACTCTCAACAGAGCTGCACCACACAAAAACGAAGCGGCAGAGAAAATCACAGGGGCCGTAGATTCCGGGTCCCTTGGGCCGGAGACTCCGGGGGTCCGGAGACTCCGCCCCATCTCCGGGGTACCTGCGGACCGAGTCCAGGAGCGCACCACACACAAGACGTTCGGCTGCGAAAACAAGGGCCGGAGACTCGGGGTCCTCTGGACCGGAGACTCCGGTAGGACCGGAGACTCCGGACCATCTCCGGGGTAGATCCACACAGAAAAGCATAACCCCATAACTTTTGCAAATGAACTCCTGTTTCGATAATCTTGGACTCGTTGGAATCGTCACAGTGAACACAACAAGATTATGCAGAGAAACATCATAGTCCAACAATATATTATAAAACCAAATGGGGAAAGTATAAAAGCTCTTTTTCGCAAACCGAAAAACCGTTTGTTTTGCAATTGAAGTCCAAATGACATGAAACCAATTTTGTTGGAAAGAGGACGACAAAAGCAACCTTTGAAAAAGACAAACAAGCAAAGGAGATTTTGCAAAGGATTTGAAAGGTGAAACCTTCCAAAGGGATGAACCGGCAAGATCTCCAATACCGAGGAAGCAAAACGAAGATACAAATGCAAACCGTTTTTGGTGATCTTAGCCTTGTCATAACATGCACGACAAGCACCAAGACCACACCACGATAAGAGTCAAAAAGAACCAATGAATATGATTGCATGGATGCAAAGGTTTGTGCTCTCTACGACGATACGATCACGATACTCGGTCGAGAACCCCTCTTGATAGTACGGCTATCTATCCTATAACCCGGTCTCTCACTAAACATCATGAGACCGGTAAAATAGAAACCCTATCAAGATCATACCTTTGCCTTGCGCATTAATCCTCTTGAGGTCGATGGAGACGATCTTCATCTCCTCAAGGCGAACCATCTTCTTGATTGCACTTTGCTTGGTGAAGATTCACATGTGGCTCTCCCATACACCAAGATGGGAGAAGCACCTCTTCGGCATATCTTCACTTGGCCTTTAACTTGATGACGAACACCTTGCCCTTGATCAACAAAGATCTTCTTCCCTTAACCTTGACTCCAACACATGGAGAACAAGCAAGACCTTGACTCCAACGAATAGAGACAAGCAAGCAAATGGACACCTACAAATATATCTCAATGCAAATATTAGTCCATAGAGATTGTCATTAATTACCAAAACCATGCATGGGATCAACCATGCACTCTCAATCTCCCCCATTTTGGTAATTGATGACAATCCCTTTTTAAGAGGGTTTATATAATGAATAAAGCATCCTTGCAAGACAAACAAGCAAGGATGCAAGCGCATTAAAGGCAAATGCAACAAAAGCATAAAACCCAAATTCCCTTAAACCCTCTAAACTTCTCCCCCATTGGCATCGATTGCCGAAATGGGAAGAAAAATTTAGAGAGCCAATATAATATGAATTCCTCCATAAAGGTGATGGCAATCCCTTTTAATGAAAACTAGAGGAAATCAAACTATATTAAGGATCCAAAGCTTGCAAAAAGGATGAAATCATTCTAAACATCTCCACAAAGGAGAAAAGCAATCAAAAAGATCCAAAGCGAGAGTTCTAAATAACAACGGAGAAGCTCCCCAATGTTCATGCACAAATGAGGAGTGCATAAATATGGTATCCTCACTCCCCCAAAATCATCTAGAACACTCAACAAGTGCAAGAGTGCATAATGCAAAAGAAAATCATAGCACTTGCACCAAAGATGTGGTTGAGCCAAAAGAAGATACCAATTTTCAAAAATTCATCATAAGATAGGCCCAACCGAAATAAAGAGAAGATCTTTTAAAGAAATATGTTCACACGCTTAGGGATACCAATTGGAAACTAAAAACAATTGAAAATGCCAAAAGCTAGTGAGAACATTTAGCCAATAAAATTCAACATGCTCACCATGGTAAGCATGAAGTCAAAGATCTTCAAGAAATACATGAGTGTGCAAAGATACCAATAAACAATAAGACAAGCACTCATGAGACGACTTTGGAGCCACCAAAGAATTATAGATGAAAACAAGGTAGCTCAAAAGAATTAGGATACCAACTAAAAGGTGACCTCTCTCATATGTATAGGTTTCTAATTGGACAAACCATTTAAGATATACATCCGCAAAGAAACATATACATACGAAATGGTTAGGGAAAAGGAGAACAAGGTATCCAAAAGGAAGTCATAAATATACAAACGGGATAATTGCATAAAAGCATAGCACATAGCTCAAATTTATCTCATTATACATAAATGAACTTCAAATGTATCAAATGCATCACACATATCACAAAGGGAACAAGAGATAGTGAAGATGCTTTGAGTTAGGCAACAAGTATCACAAGGAAATAATATCAATTGAAGAAAAGGTTTTTGCAAATTCATCACACATATCACAAAGATATATTAAGTGAAGGAAAAGGCCAAAACCACAACAATTGCATATAAGAGCTTTCATGCCAAGAAGCAACCTACACAAGGTTGAGACTAGTAAAGTAAGCATGGGGTAGATACTTGTTACAGAGATGCATTGACGATGAATATGATGAGAGTTGGTTTGTCATCAAAGCTTGACTCCGACAATCACACGGTGAGAACACCTTCCTTATGAATGAGGCAAGCATCCAATGCATCTCCATTGTACCTAAAACAAAATTAGAGTACAAAATGGTTCCCAAACTCATTGGGTCCCATAGTAGTTAGATAAACTACAATATATAGGACATACTCCACATAAATATGTGCATATAGATATGAAATTGAATTTCATGCACATCTTTGCCGATTTAGGATTCGATGGAGTATACCCTATATATTGGATCAAGAAAGATAAGCATGCCAAAATAATATAAATTAGCAACCGAGCATGCAAAGGCTTTCTAGAACCGAACGAGACATAACTTGGACGAAAACACCAAGTAAACCAAGAAGGGAGCACACCAAAGTGTGACACAAAAACGTTGTCCAAATTATATCAAAATCCAAATCAACACATGATTGAGGAAAAATCAAATCAACAAATGATTGATTCCAAAACACATCAACACATGAAGTGTGATATCAAAAGGAACCGAATCAACACAACAAATGATCGATAAGATACCAATTGAAAATAAGATACCAATTAAAACAAAAAATATCAACTAGGAGAAAAGATACCAAGAAGAGGACGATACTTGACCGAAATCAAGTAAAGTAAGATAAAGTAAAAAGGTATCAAGACTCCCACAATAAATATCAATTGGAACAAATATCTATGGAGGAGATATTAAATTCCAATTAATACCAATTGAAGGTACCAACACAAGATAAAGAATCAAATGCCAATTGAAAGGATCAAAAGTTGATAAATAGGTTAGTGTTCTAAATAAAAAGGAATGCTCCCCCAATATTCATGCATTATCTTTGATATTTGCATTTGAATACAAAATGCATGCACAAGGGATCATTACTCTCCATATTTTATTTACAACACTAAACACTACCAATTGAAGAATAGGATCCATTCAAAAGGCAAGGAAGGCAATAGATAAAAGCAAATCAACGCAAGAGCCAATGTGAAGATGGTCTACAAAATCCACCACAATTACTAGTATCACTTGTCATGGACAAGGAGTATATAGAGATATTTCTCGGTGGTATATAGGAATGATGTTCAAGACCAATTTCACAACAAATAAGCATATGGCAAGAGATAAGAATTAAACCGCCATAATTCGAAAAAGGTTTGTTGGTAGTTCCAACTATTCGAACCAACCGGCAAAGCCATGGTTAAAATAAGATGAAACAAATGGTTTCTCACATAATATATGGAAATGCATATTAGAGAAAAACCACACCAAGCAAACTCACACAAACAAGAACCAAAGGGTAACCACAAAGGAAAAAAGGAACTTGTTTGAGCAAACATGCCACATAGGAATTACATAATGTACAATATCAAATCTAAGTGGCAAACCTCAAATGTTCACATTTTTATGGGATTGTAATATGCACATAGCTTATTACTCCCCCATAATGTGATAATTCATTTTATTTTTAAACAAGAGGCAAATAAAACCAACTAGAGATATTAATGGACATTGTAGAATTTGCATTTCTCATGAATATGACATACCACATAGTAACTAGATAATATTGAAATATCAACACTAGGTGGTGTGCCTCATGTACACACATTTTTAGGTTTGTGAGGTGCACTAAGCACATCACTCCCCCAAAATGGGATCGTCCATTAATATCTCAAAGAGCCAAATGAAATCCACAAAAGATCCAAAAAAGCTCAACACAAAGTTACACATACATGATACACAACTATCATACACAACCTTGAAAAACAATACAAGTAGGAAAGGAGCATATCATATACAAGCACATGCTAGGAACAAAACTAACACATGCAAGGGAGCAAGCAACTTTCAATGTATATAAATGATTAAATACAAGTTACCGCAAGGAGGAAGCATTGGATATGAGATAGATATGTGAGAATCCAATTGACTTGGCTTAGATGGAAAGATAACCACGAACATCCCTTAATTCTTCAAATTAAAGCCAAGTCACCAATGTCCTCCACTAACACCTATTGATCAAGTTGAAGCTTGTTGGTCCCCAACCAAGTTGGGTACTAAGAGGTTAGTCACAATAGGTTTGGGAACCCAAATGGTGCTTTTCTTGACACCACTTTGAGCTCCTACATACTTGGCAACCACATTGCCAACTCTATCCTTCCTAAGAGAATATACATCATCAATTATGATAGGAGAGGTAGCAACATCGACTCTTCTTCTTCTTAATGGGCTCCTCAACTTGAGGAGCATTGGTTTGAGTCTTCTTAGGAGGTGGCCGTTGTTCAACACGTGGTTGAGCACGAGATTGAGCAAGAGGCCGCTTCCCTAGTTGCTTCTCACTAAGAGGCATCTTCTTCTTCATTGGGCAATCCCGAACGTGGTGCCCTTCTAGCTTGCACTTGAAGCAAGTGATCTTGGCCGGATTCTTGATTTGAACATGGCCCTTCTTCTTGTTGTCAACCTTGGACTTGTTCTTGTTGTTGGAGTTGAATCCAAGTCCACTCTTGTCATTTGGGGATTTTTGCACACTCAACATGTTGTCAAGTGCACTCTTCTCCCCATGACGCTTTTCCAAGCCCTTCTTCAAAGAAGTGACTTGAGCCTTGAGGTCTTTTATTTCCTCTACAAGGTTAGTGGCAACAAAAACACTAGAGGAAGTAGAAGCTTCATTGTTAGAGCAACAAGGCATAGCAAGTAATTCATCACACGATGTACCAATATTTTTAGTGGATGAACTACTAGGACTAGCACATGGCATTTTAGCATTTTTAGTTATGGTTGTGCTATTATCCACATGAGGCTCACTAGATGTTACCTTTGAAGTGATGGCCTCATGAGCTAACTTAAGACAAGTATAGGATGCTAGAAGTTCATCATTAGAGCTAGATAGCTTTTCATGATTTTCTTCCATCTTCCCATAGGATGCTAGAAGATTATCATTAGGGCTAGATAGCTTTTCATCAATTGCTTCCAACTTCTCATACTTGCTAGTTAGCAACTCAAGTTGAGCCCTTAGCTCAACATTCTCCTTCAAAGTGGATGCTTCACAAGAAATGGAATTAGTAGCACAAGCATCATTAACTTTAGGAATAGAAGAAGCAATCTTATCAAGCTCATTATTTAATCTAGCATTTTCCATTTTAAACACTTTATATTTTGCATGAGCATGATCACGTTCTTTAATGATTTTAGCAATTATTTCATTATGAGACTCCTCGATAGATTCTAGTTTCTCCTCTAGAGAAGCACGAGTCTCTTGCTCTTCCTCAAGAGCATCTTCTAACGATGCTTTCTCCATAGCATCATCTCTTTCAATCTTACCCTTTTCTTCAAGGCTTGCTTCCAAGGCCTCAATAGTTTCCCCACGTTCAATAAGAGTGCCCATGATTTCAAAGAGGTTAGCTTGGGCACTTTTATTGCTAGGAAGGGCTTTAAGAATCATAAGACCTTTATTTTGAAGGAGAGCATCAACCTTTTCCATATCATCTTCTTCATCATTATTATCATTATCATTATTATTATCATCACTACTAGAAGATTTAGCCATAAGGCAATGAGTGATGGATGAAGAAGAGCAATTAATTTTTGAACTACTCAAGTTCATATCTTGTTGCATAGCAAGTTGGGTTTCCTCTACATTATTATTCATGCAAGAGTTAGAGGGAACACAAGCATTTTTATCATGGCAACAAGATGAAGCAAACATATCATCAAGAGATTTATCTAAGCAATTTTTGGATGATATGCAAGGACTATCAACACTAGCATGTAAATCATTTATAGTGCTATGTGTGTTTAGGTCCAAAGATGAAGCATTGCAACAAGATAGAGATAAATGATCATCAATAATGAGCTCACTATCAAAGTTGCAAAACCTATCACTACTCACCATCACATTAGTTTGTGGCTTACCACATTTTGGTGAAGTAGATGAAGACGAGAGCTCGTCACGACCGGAGGTGGAGGGAGAGCAATCATCCTCAAAAGAGTTGGACACTCCATATTTTTCTTGAAGCTTGGTCCAAAGGTCATGAGCATCCCGGAGAGGCATGATTGACTCGAAAACTACAACACTCACAAATTTGCAAAACTCATTAGAAGCTAGAGCATCTAGATATAAGTTTTTCTCCTCCTCTAAAGTCATACTTTCGTAACCCTTTGGAGGAGAAAAACCTATATCTAAGATACGCTCAATGTTGGGGTCCAAGACCCGTAAGTGACTAAGCATATGAGTTTTCCAAACATTAAAATTTGTGCCATTGAATATAAACATGGAATTGTGCACTAATCCTCTAAACGACATCTTTACTCTCTAGGCGGTAAAGCCAAACAAGAGAGACGAGGCTCTAATACCAATTGAAAGAACAAGCTATGCCCGGATGTCGCCTAGAGGGGGGCGGGGTGAATAGGCGATTAAAACTTTTTATAATTAGGGGCTTGATAAATGCGTAATAAAACTATGTGTTTAAATTAACAAGCCAACAACCTAATATTCTAGGTTCACCTATGTGCACCAACAACTTATGCTAAGCAATTCAAGCAACAAGGTGATAGCAAGATATGAACTTCAAGCACGAAGGCTATCACAATGTAAATTGCATAATTAATGCTCGGGTATAGAAATAACCAAGGCACGCGGAGACAAGGATGTATTCCCGAGTTCCTCCTTGTTAAGGGAGTATGTCTCGTTGGAGGGGTGTGAGCTCGCGACAAGAGGCCTACTCAAGATGCCACAAAAGCCTCACCCTATTCTCCGATGAACCTCACCCAAGGGATTGGTTCACCTTCCACTATCGGAATCCTTCGAGGCGGATTCCGGAGCCCTTTTACACCGTTCTTGGGGCACACACCCACAACTCAATTGGGGGCTCCCAAATTCGTGCCGAAGCTTCACAACTCGAAGTCTTCGCGGCACCTCCAACCGTCTAGGGTACACAATGCACCCAAGAGGCACAAAGCTCTTGGGAACACAATGCACCCAAGAGTAACAAGCTTCTCAACGTCGATCTTCACGTATCACCGTAGGGAGAGCAACCCGATGCAACAAATGCAAAAGGCAAGAACACACTAAGTGGTCAAATCCTTCACTCTCAAATTCCAACCAAAGCAACTAATGCTATGGAGGGAATAAGAGAGGAAGAACAAAGGGGATGAACACAAAGCAACCCCTAAATCTAGATCCACAAGATTCCCTCACTTAGAGGGGGATTTTGATTGGTGGAATGGTAGATCTAGATCTCCTCTCTTGAATCCCTAAGTTTGGGCAAGAATCATTAGAGGGATTGAGAGGAATGAAGCTCACAAGATTAGCAACAATGGAGAAGAGAGGAAAACAAGTGAGCAAGAGCAGCAGCCAGGTTTTGGGGAGGGAGGAGGCTTTTTATAGCCTCCCCCAAAAACTAGCCGTTGGGACCTTTTCAGGTCGGAGACTCCGGACCAAGTGACCGGAGACTCTGATTTGGCCGGACTCGTGGAGGGCCGGAGATTCGGGTCATTGGGGCCAGAGACTCCGGGCACCCTCCGTGGATGCTCCGGACTCTCAACAGAGCTGCACCACACAAAACGAAGCGGCAGAGAAATCACAGGGGCTGGAGATTCCAGGTCCCTTGGGCCGGAGACTCCGGGGGTCCGGAGACTCCGCCCCATCTCCGGGGTACCTCCGGACCGAGTCCAGGAGCGCACCACACACAAAGACGTTCGGCAGCGAAAACAAGGGCCGGAGACTCCGGGTCCTCTGGACCGGAGACTCCGGTGACACCGGAGACTCCAGACCATCTCCGGGGTAGATCCACACAGAAAAGCATAACCCCATAACTTTTGCAAATGAACTCCGTTTTTGATAATCTTGGACTCGTTGGAATCGTCACAGTGAGCACAACAAGATTATGCAGAGAAACATCATAGTCCAACAATATATTATAAAACCAAATGGGGAAAGTATAAAAGCTCTTTTTCGCAAACCGAAAAATCATTTCTTTTGCAATTGAAGTCCAAATGACATGAAACCAATTTTGTTGGAAAGAGGACGACAAAAGCAACCTTTGAAAAAGACAAACAAGCAAAGGAGATTTTGCAAAGGATTTTAAAGGTGAAACCTTCCAAATGGATGAACCGGCAAGATCTCCAATACCGAGGAAGCAAAACGAAGATACAAATGCAAACCGTTTTTGGTGATCTTAGCCTTGTCATAACATGCACGACAAGCACCAAGACCACACCACGATAAGAGTAAAAAATAACCAATGAAGATGATTGCATGGATGCAAAGGTTTGTGCTCTCTACGACGATACGATCACGATACTCGGTCGAGAGCCCCTCTTGATAGTACAGCTATCTATCCTATAACCCGGTCTCTCACTAAACATCACGAGACCGGTAAAATAGAAACCCTATCAATATCACACATTTGCCTTGCGCATTAATCCTCTTGAGGTCGATGGAGACGATCTTCATCTCCTCAAGGCGAACCATCTTCTTGATTGCACTTTGCTTGGTGAAGATTCACATGTGGCTCCCCCATACACCAAGATGGGAGAAGCACCTCTTCGGCATATCTTCATTGGCCTTGATCAACAAAGATCTTCTTCCCTTAACCTTGACTCCAACACATGGAGAACAAGCAAGACCTTGACTCCAACGAATGGAGACAAGCAAGAAAATGGACACCTAGAAATATAGCTCAATGAAAATATTAGTCCATAGAGATTGTCATTAATTACCAAAACCATGCATGGGGATCAACCATGCACTTTCAAGAGGTTTCCGAACCATCCTCACGTGATTTCAGGCATCCCCCTCTGGCAGACCCCACCACGTCTACACCCTAAATTTTCATTGAAAGTCATAATTCCATGTGAACTTAAATTTTTTTCTATTAGAATATGTCACATGAATATGACCAATCCAAAAATAGCCCAAGTCCTTACAAGAGTTGGCTCGACGCCTTCGAAGTGGAAGTTTTGCACTATAAGTTTAAATCTTCATGTGGGATAATATTATTTGCGAAGCAAGTTCCACTTCAATGTTGTGCAATGGATTTTCGTCTTTACACCACTTATGTACCAATATTAGGAAAGATGAATAAGCTGAAAGTACATGCAAAAGTGGGATCGCAATGTCTACCTTTAGCTTTCCATCGAATGTGGCGATTTCATGTTACTTTACTATTTTTATGTCAAAATAGGACACAAGAACATGAAAAGAGGCCAAATTCATAGAAGAGTTGAGTCGATGGCCTCGAAGTGTGAGTTTTGCACTATAGACCTCCTACGGGGTAGTCTTCTTGTTTGTGAAGCAAGTACAAAATAATATTTATGTATTAGCTTTTCCATTTTACATCATCCTTATATACCCAGATTACGAACCAATGCAAGAAGGGGATGCTTTCCGACCTTTCCTCACGGGATTTTAGGAGTCCCTTTTGTCTAGTGGGCTCAGTAAGGTCTACCCCTAGCTTTTATTGGAAGTGATAATTTCATGTGATTTTCCTCTTTGTTTATGTTAGGAGGGGTCATAGGAACATAACCAACCCACAACAGACCAAGTTCGTTGAAGAGTTGGATCAATGACCTCGAAATTATGAAAAGAATGATGGGAAAGAGGGCGGAACAACAAACAAGAATATGTAGGATGGAGGATAACTAAAATAATAATTTTAGAAATAAAAAAATGCTTGCCTAGTGTCATGTCAGGCAGCACTCGTCTTTTCCGAGTGCAGCTGTCGGCAACCTCCACGATATTGTCATTTTTTTGTCACTCGCATTGGGAGGGGACACATGGCATTCTCATTGTCGCATGTCAATGTTTTTGTCCAGTGTCCTACACTGATGCTCGCTATACATTACACATTGTCGATTGTCGTGATGACAACACTGCATATTCGTCAGTTTTTTCCGAGTGCCTACCTTTTTCGTGTGCCTTTTCATCTATCTCGGTGTACAAGAGTCATTGTTGACTGCTCGATAAATTACACCTAGCAACCTCCATGGCACTCAGCAACATGACCGTTTCCGTTAGTAAATGATGATTCTTGATAGTGATGTTCCAGAAGAATGACAACTTAGTTGCATGTGTTCTTTTGTCACCTTGGCATGGTTCTCACGTTGTTATATATTCACGTACGATGTTTTTGGCTCATTACCTTTTGTATCTATTTAAAAAAATTATGTTTGTGTGCTTCCATGGATGCAAAGACCGAGAGGTTTGACGTTTCTTAAAACAAATGGTGTGAAAAAATTCGTACAATGTCAAACATAGCAACATTTACAAACATAAAGGAACAACACCCACTAAAATATGTGAGAGTAAAAATCCATTTTCATTGAAATGTGATAAGGATCATTTGCCATGGAAAACAAGCGAATTGATCAGTTGAAGAATATGTGTTGAATTGTTTTCTCATGGTAAATATACATAGCACCCTCGGGTGTTTCTTGGATTGACATTTACCCGGTGTGAAATACGCAGATTGGACCGAAAAAATTCGTTGATATGATATTTCCACTCGAGAAGCAACTTCTGCATATTAGCGAGCACTAGACCTAATCCAAAAAAAAACATGGGATTATACATTGGTTTTTATCACAAGGTTGACTTGGGGGAAGGTTGCTTTTTTGGTGCGGAAAAGGATGACATAATTTGTAATTCGAAGTTGGATTAAGTACCGGTGATTCGAATGGGTAGCTTCATCTTCCCATGTCAGACGAACACCTCGGCAGGAACTGGTCACAATTGATTTTGAGCCAGTCCTAGAAGAGAGACTGCTCTGTATTCTGGGTACATGTCATGGTACTTACCACTGAACTTTAGAGCACACATAACTTCTAAAATGATTACAGTGCAAAAGTTGATCTGATGCTTACTGTTCCAAATATAATTTTTCGTCACGGGCGGGCGCAAGGCATGGCTATGTCGAGTGAAAGCTCTACTCCGGTTGTTAGTCGTGTAGACCGCAATGACGCCTCCGGGCGTCGTTCCTCTTCTTGGAGAGACCGTCGAGATGTGGTGCTCGCCTTCCGCCCATGCCACTCCGAGGGAAACCTTAGATCTTCCGGGATCGGGTGATGATGGCGCTCTGCGTCATGTTCCCCCTTGGGGGCATTGTTCTTGGAGTGGTGACCGGTCGGAGGGACCTGTGGTTGCGGGAGGTGGTGGCTGTCGTGTCGTCGCGGCATCCTTGGGATGTTGATGGCGAGGGTGTCGGGGCTGCTGTGGCAGCGGTGTTGTGGCGTTTGCGTCAAGACTTATGTGGCAACGATGAGGGGGATGAGCGATGTCGGAGGCGTGGCTTTGGTTGTGATAGTCGGCTCTTCTCCGGCGTGTCCGTGGGTTCGCCTCGGCTTGTTTGTTGCTGTGAAGTCGAAGCTGCTGATGATGGGTTCCAGTGGTGTACGATGACTGGCGGCGAGTAGTGTTCGTTCGGCGATCTTCCGCGGCGCCAGCCTTGCCTATTTCTACTTCGTAATTCTTCTTCAAAATCAGAGCTGCGCTTTCTTGTCACAGGTGGTGGAGCTGCTGGCGTTTGCGTGGCTCCCCAGAGGGTTCGTTCTAGGGTTTGAGTGGGCGTGTGGCCCTAGGTTGTTGGTGTTTGTTGTATGGTTTTTACCCTTTTTTCCACAAATAAACTGGGCACTTTTATTCTTAATTAATAGATAAGGCAAATCTTTTGCTTTCTCGTTTCAAAAAAAAATGTCGTATAACGCCTTTTCCCATATAGACTAGGAATGGCAGTTTCTATGGTAAATGATTGTCTCTTACAGCGAAGAGGGCAGAAATGGCACACGCCATCGGGAGAAGCTAGCCCAAACACACTAGTGACCAGATCTCTTCGCTTTTTTTTATGTAATTGTGTGCCTACCTCCCGAGTCGCTCCCTCCCGAGCGGCTCCGGGGGCGCCGCCACCCGTCGAACCCTAACCCTCCATCGATCTTCCTCGCTCAGGCCGCTGCTGCTGCCCTCCCGGCGGCAGTGGCGGCGCCCATCCCGTCGCGGACGGTGGGCAGAAGAGGCGCTCCGCGGCGGCGCACCATGGGAGAGGTGGGGCGAAGGTTGCGGGGGCAGTGCGGCGCGGCCATGGCGGCCATGGCCTGAGGGCCTCTGTGCGGGAAGGCGGTGAGGAGACGGCGGCGTGCCGCCGGCGGCTGCGGTCACGGTGTGGCAGTTGGGTCCAATCTGGGCTTCGATCTGGACTGATCCAATCCGGGCTTGTACTGTGGATTTTCTACAGTTGGGCATGGTGCGGCTGTCTGCTTCGATGCCATCCCGCTGGAGGTCTTAGCCGGGGCGGCGTTTTCTTTGCTGCTCCGTCCGGCGGCGTGGGGGCCTGCCGGTGTGCTCAAATAATGGTGGCGGTCCTAGGGTTTCTCCCGCGCGAAGACGATGATCTACTGGATGTGTGCTCTCGTTGATTTGGCTGAAGTGACGTGTTCCGGAAGGCTCCGCCGGCGAACTCCACTGGGCGATTCATGCCTGGAGATTGCTGGATCGGGTGGGATTCGGTCGTGCGCACCCATGTTTTACTCTGGCCGTTTGGTTTCAGAGGGAGCGCTTCGAAGATCTGTTGGCTGTTAATATCATGGGACATGTTCTTGTTCCATGGTGCTGGCGGATAAAGTCATGTCAGTCGAGATCTGAGGCTAGCAATTAATGGTGGTTCAAATCTTTCTCGCGATGAGGAATTGGCTTGGTGTTTCGTGACTTGGAGCAGCGGCATGTAAGTGGGGGCGACAACATACGTGAAATCCAAAGTCCTACCTTTCAGGGTGAAAATCCAAGGTCTGGCCTTAATTGGTTGTGCCTGACAGTGGTCTTGCTGAAGACATTGTTTTGAGTGCGAGGACTATCTTCAGGGTGAAAACCCAAGGTCTGGCCTTAATTGGTTGGGCCTGGCACTGTTCTTCTTGAAGGCGTTGCTTTTGAAGAATTGGGCATCAGGTGTTGTTTTGGTGGTGGTTGTGCGGCTGCTTGAATGATTGTAACACTGTAGCGGGACTTTTCTTTTTTATTTCTTCTTCTTATTGTCTTTCGGCTGTGTGCATCCGTAGTAACTTTGGTTATTGCGTTGTTGCAGAGGCTGGGTGTAATTTGTATCTCCGCGATATTAATATACACTCTTTATCAAAAAAAAAAAGATCTCTTCGCTTTTGGCAGAAGCAACTGAATAGTTTTGCTTTTGCCTTTCATTTTGTCGGTTGAACTTCCTTTATCATTGATAAAAGTTTGGTGTTCGATGGCTGCTGTGAACAGAAATGAACTTCGTCGATGGATAGGATTTGCTGGTAATTATTTACTCCCTCCGTTTCATAATATAAGACATTTTAGCAAGCTAAAACTAGGTTGCTAAAACGTCTTATATTATGAAACAGAGATTGTGCAGCTGTACGGTGATCATGGATTTGTCACCTGCTACTTTCTGCACAGTACTTGTGGTGTGGACAGTACAGAGCATATTCAGCAACCTTATGTGTGTTGCATGCTCATTTTAGTTGGATAGTACCTCAGTTCCATGATATAAGATTTTATTAAAACAAATATAGATTCTATATTATGAGACGGAGGGGGTATTAATTATTCAACAGTACCAACCAAATACCAAACAAATCGGCTATAAAGAAGAAGAAAACGAGGTCATTCAAAATAGACCGCCTCACGAATGACGAAGGTATCTCCACAAACAGTATAACAAGACACCGAACAACGCTAGGTACACAACTCCGAAGCAATACTAGCCTTTGAAATTGTTCATCGCTCGAGTGCTGATGATGATGAGTCCAACCATAGGTAGATCTAGGGATTTCTGTCTCCAAAGTCGAGTTTCGAACCACCTTCAGCAAGGACATGATGCACGTGCGTCGATATTGCCTGAAATATTCTAGTGTTTTCGCCGGAATGTGCTCATACTTGTCGTTGAAATCGTCACAGCCAAAAACCTCTCTACTGGTTGAGGACTTCTCGGTAGCCGGATCACTTAGATACTCCCTCCGTCTAGATTTATTGGGCTCCCTGTGGAAACCTATTTGTCCAAAAATCCTCATGAAATAAGGCTTGTAAACATTAACTATGCCAATTAAGTATGTAAACAACCAATTCAAGTTAAATGAAAATTAATGACATCCAATAGAAAGAGTAAGATAGTTTTGTTTTGTGTGTTGGTGATAATTATCGAGAATGCAACCAATGTATAAAAACTAGAATGTGGATTGATATGGAACAAAAATTTAGTCCTTGAGTGTTGATTATTGTGAAACAGAAGGAGTACAGTTTGGGACATAGTATGTGAGAGAGGGTTTTGGCTCCCGGGTGCATATGTTCCTGGTATGTTTTTCAAAATTAAAAAATATGAAAACACTTCGAAAAAATCTGAAAAATATTGGGCACAAACATATACCAGTATTCAACACTCGTGTAAAATTTCGGAAGGAAATAACACGTTTTGTGGCCTGTGCAAAAAAGAAAAAATCTGTGGTTTGAAAACATGAATATGATTTTGCCCAAATTGTTTCAGATTTTTTTGATGTGTTTTCATATTTTTATTTATTTTGAAACACATATCAGGAGCATATGCACCCGGGAGCCAAAGTGGATTTCTGATAGTATGTTATATAAAAAAAATATTGCATAGAACGGAATAATTTCGCAAGAAGAATCCGATGACAGTATTTTTCTCACATAATCAGTGGTCCAAAATTCATAAGGCTGACTGCACGCATCCACGTTAGTATACATTTCTGGAAGGAGGTAGTAAATTCATAGTAATTGATATTAAACAAAAAAGGAAAAAAGACTAGCTAGCATTTGATGAGGCTTCAAGCAATCTTCGGTAAAAGTAGGTATGATATGTATACTTTGTCGTATGTACTAATATCAAATCAAACCTCTTAAAGTAGCAAGGATCAAACGTAGAAATACTTTGTCGTATGTGGTGAAGACTACGAACCGGATGATTGGTGTTTTGCAGCAGTCTCGGTAAGAGGGGGCGGCAACACGGTGGGACTTCTTCTTGGTGGTGCTCTTTGGGCACAAAGTCTCGACTTCCGGGATGAAAACGCTAGGTCTGACCTTCATTGGTTGTACCTGGCGGTGGCGGAACTCTATTCGTCTTCTTGTTGAAGGCATTGCCTGTAGTTCAGTCAGACTTTCTTCTGAGTGAAAACCCTTGATCTATATGATCAGACAGCGACGGTGTTTGTGCACGGTTACCTTCTTGCAGGCATTGTTCTTGGAGAGCCATTTTTGCAGTTCGGGTGTGGCCTCGGGTGGTGGTAGTTGCTGCTGCTTCGCTGATTTGGCGGGACTTTTTTTATTATGTTTTATTTTTTTGGCTGTGTGCATCCTTAATGTCCGGACTAGCTCTTGACATTATGTTGTTGCAGAGGCTGGGTGTAATTGATATCTACTTGGTATTAATATATTCCCTTTATCAAAAAAAAAACTAATGATAATTCCTGCACCATCTTTAATCCCTTACTTTTCTTTTTGCAGCAAAGAAGATCTTGTGGGCTCCCTTACCCACTTAGTCAGTTAGCAAGCAGTAGTCTTAGCATAATCTTTGCATCTCTTTACACTGATTCTTCCTCTAGTTTTCTGCATCCAAGTACTGAAAATTGCTGTACGCTTGTACCACATAATCAGCATTTGTAGCTAAGGTGCCACTGATCTACTAACTATATTAAAGTCGAGCGGATTCTCGCGCTGGGAGGCCTCCTGCTACTGTAGCTAGCTACAGTAAGCACTGTAGCTAGCTACAGTACTACAGTGCTGCGATCCCGGCCGTCCGCCGGCGATCCGACGGCCCCCAGGACGCGTCCGAGACGCTTTTGCAAAAAAACACCTCACAAAACCGTTAATCGAACCCGCAGTCCAAGTTTTACCGCAGAGAGGGACCTATTCGTGATTCCAGTAAAACATAAGGCTTTTCCTGTAAACCGCCCACACAATCCCCCCTCCCCCTCTCCTCCCTCTCTCTCCCGCGTGGCGGCGATGCTGCCGCCGCCGCCGACGTGCCGCGCGGCCGCTCCGGCCCTCCCCGCACGGATCCGAGCAAGCAGGGAGATTCGTCGCCGTCCGCTCGTGGGGAACCTCGCCTGTGGCCGTACGCGCGGAGCTCGCCCGCGGAGGACCCCGCCCGTCGCCGTCTTCGCGGAGATCCGTCGCCGTCCGCGCGTGGGGGACCTCGCCTGTCGCCGTCCACGCCGAGCTCCATCGCCGTCCGCGCGCGGAGGACCTCGCCCGTCGCCTCCTGACCAGGCCTCCCGAGCTTGAAGAGAAGTCCCTCCGGGAAGCAGGTGCGTGACGCCTCCGACCTCCTCCCCAGCCGCGACGCCAAGCGGTCGCTTCTTCTGTTTCCTGGAACCTGCTTTCCGCTGCCAAGGAAAACTGGAGATTAGCACAGCTTGAATTGTCAGCCTCCGGCCAATAGACTCAGCGCAAATTCATCATGAATTGTCAGCTTGAATTGACAATGTGCGGACGTTGTTCAGCTTGAATTAGCAAAGCTGACAATTCAAAGGGCCAAATAAACCTAGTGAGAGCCCGCTGGACTGCCTGATTATCTGAACCGGAGATTAGCAAAGCTTACAAGGTGGCGCTCACACATTTATTCATCGATTAAAGTTACCTGGTGCATATGCCATTGCTCTTTCCCATTTAGCAGCAGCTTCTTGCCTTTTCAATACTTTAGCTTGCATTTCTTTGACCAAGTCAATACTGCCACACCAGTTTTCCTGCATGGCATAGTTCGGTAACATTTCTCGACAGTGAATATTTGATTAAATATGTGCACCTAAGGTATTTAGGCAATCCGGCAGATATTTCATAGTTTCAACTTTCAAGTTAGTATTGTGATTCAAATCGTGGACGTCGTCCTGCTCCCAGCTCCGTTGTCGTTCGCGTGGACGCCGCAAGGCCAGCGTGCTCAAGATCCAGATGACACGGGCCACCTGCTGAATGAGACAGATGCAAGCAAAATTCAGAGTAAGCAAAGTTCAGATTGCGAAGCATGGACGGTTCTTTCACATCCAGTGTATGGCATTCACGCATTGCATTACCTGACCAGTAGGAGTATATTGGATGCAGCCACAGAAAATGCATGGCAAGTATCTCACCTGTATCTGTCTCTAACAGAAGAAAATGCAGCTTTATTTAATTTTGTTTGTTGCTGTAACAAGGTTCCATTTAATATACTCCACTGCAAATTTCATTGTAACAAGGTTACATTTAATAAGACGTGCAAGCCTGATTATGTACACATTCTCATACCGTATGATCATTTTTTTCTCTTACCCATTCAGGTTTCAGATAAATGGTGTTTGCAAAACTGATTGAGTTAATAGTGTTCCTCTTATTGAATCTGATGGTAATTTTTATGCTATCCGGACACAAAATTTATAATTTGATATCATGTTTACTCTACTTATGTTGTGAATGTACCAATTACAATCAGTTTGGATGGCCAGGCATATTTTTGTTTTACCTGGTCAGATTTCTGCATGTATTTTCTAGGATATGCACAATTGGGTAGGTAAGGTTCAGCATTCCTACTCTTATACCATAACAGAAGGTGACCACAAGAAGTTCAATCACTTCTGTACATCAATTACAATCAGTTTGGATGGCCAGGCATATTTTTGTTTTACCTGGTCAGATTTCTGCATGTATTTTCTAGGATATGCACAATTAGGTAGGTAAGGTTCAGCATTCCTACTCTTATACCATAACAGAAGGTGACCACAAGAAGTTCAATCACTTCTGTACATCCTCTTTTGCAATTTTAACATAATTATTAGCTTTAAACATCTTAGGTTTCTATCTGCCAGTGAGACATTGTAGGCGTTGTTTCAGTGATGAAACTAAAGTTAAATCTTATTTTTAGTGCTTACACTCCATCTGATATCCCACAAATAGCAGTACTTTGGCGGAAAGTAGGATTCAATTATTTTTTAAATAGTTCTAGAATAGTAAAGTGTATATGATAGCAAAACATGATAATCTAAAAGGTCATCTAAAATCTAAGCCAGTGTCGCAACATTATCACAAAGGAAATACTTCGTTATTGTTTTGAAGCTTCATTGGAATGTTTTAATGAAATAATTTATTTGAGGTTGGTTCAGACATTAGCTCTAGACGTTTCTATGTCTCCAAATTAGATATTGAGTAAGAGTATAAGAGAATCATATTGTATATTTGCGCATAGCTTATGTTTCTACAACATCTTCCTCATAGTATCATTATGACGACATGAAAGATATGACCTATAATAAATTCTGGTGACACAAGGTATTCTCTTTGTTAGGTACCGTCAGCAAGCCCTAATTGGTAGTACTGCAGTACCTCGATGGTGTGGAGTCCTTGCTCAACCCCAGGGCACTATGGAGCTGTGTGCCATGACAGACAAAGTGGGAGACCTGCATCCTGCACGAAACGAAATCGTCTGGTGGGTTGTTGAGTTCGTGTGGTGTGAGAATGCCAGTGCTGCCAACTTTGGTTAATACTTTTTTCAGTCATTACATTAGTATTGTACATGCTCCTTTCTTGCTAATGATCATGCATATTACATTCAGATCTAGGAACTTGCGTAGCAACTTGCTTTTTGACATAAAAGAACAACCATAAGATACAAATTTTTCTGTGATTATTTGCTATGCAGCTGTCATTTTCACCATACTGATGCCTTTTTTGGTATTATTTTCAAAGTACATCAGTCGAACACAACGATTCTTACAAAGTTCGGATTTAGGTGTTTCCTAAATGTCATTCTATTTCTACTGGATAAAATATCATGTAACATGATGCAATATAGTATCGTTATATCCACCAAAATTGTTTGCTTTCCTGGCTATTTTTTCTGTCATCGAAAACTGCAGGACTAATATCTGAAACCTGATTGGTTAAATGTACTTTCTGCACATCAGATTCGTTCTATATCAAAAGGGCACTGCAGGTTTCCTGCTCTTTACTCACATATTACTAATGTTTATTACAGATAGTGGATTGTATTTTATTTTTGGTTTTCTCTGTGTGGCAGGTTTAACAGTGCAGGTGAGAAACCTTTCTGGGCATGCTATCTTCCATTTAGATTTATTTGAAAGTGGTGCTTCAGCAAGCCAGGCTGAATGAGCTTGGCATCCTCCTCTCTATATCTGCAACTATGGTGAAGTCTTGGAGGCTATTTGATTTCCTTGATGTTTCTTTCCATTTAACCTTATATACCATAGTTGGTATATTTCTGTTGGACACCTATTGCATTTATGTAAGGATACATGCATGTGATGGCCAATAATTGTTTTCTCGGTTTTGTAGTTACAGATTGCTATGGTGAATGAGGTTGAAAAGTGTTCGCGCAAATTGATCTAATTGGGAGATTTTGGACCTGCTGTTATGAGACAAACTACTGGATAAAATATCATGAGGTAGAGGCAGCTTCCAGGTTCTTTAGATTGTGCACAAAAAAATCGTTTTGGTTTACTAGCTGTGCGTGATGGCCATGTGTAGAGGTAGAGATAGATACATTTTTTTGTTTTATTTAAATTAGCTCCCAACGGCTGATGACAAGTACTAATACTTTTTCTAAATTATCTATCAGTTCTCACTTTTTCATCTCTGGCAAGGTTAAAATTATTGCTATAGTTTTGCCATGTGACTTCTTCTATGAATATTAATCTGTCATCAGCAAATTACTTGCCTCTCATTTTGTCTCTATAATTGAAACATATTGGTACAATTTGTGTTTATCATCTCCAAGTGTTTATAGTTTTGGTTGAATTGCACTTTATTATCTAAGAACTTATGTATTGTAGTGCTATTTTGATTTCCTTTTATTTTTTATTAGTGTGAGCAACTGTATGATCGGTACTTCTTGTGAGCAGTACTTTGGTTTATTATTCATGTGAGTGAAGGGTCTTCCAGATCATGAGGACCATAGTGACATCCACTATTCAGACCATTAATTCTTTTGTTATGGTCAGTTGTGGGGTATTGTCTCTGGGTACTTCACACTGGCAAGTATTAGTAGTATGTTAGAACTTGGAACAAATTTGACATTACCTAATCTTGCTGCATGTGCACTTAGTATGATTTGACATTACCTAAGCTTTATTGATGGGTCATGGCCTCATGGGTGTAGCTTTCTGTGTACAAGGCCATATGTTTCTCCCTCTTGATGTTTATCATACACAAATTGCTCTGATTATACACTATGCCAGCTGATCGATAGGACTATCAAAAATAAATAAGCATAAAATCCAAAGCTTTTACATACAATAAAAATGTTTCCATTGAGCTGGCATAATATGATTTTCCCAAAGAAATCCCCTCGATGAAAAAGAAATATTAATTTTCATGTATTCTATTGCCTACAAGTTTGTTGCCATGATCACAGGAGCCAACATATATTTTATCCGATACAGCAGTTATCTATTTTTATTCATGATAGTCGCAATTAAAAAGCTGTTGTTGCCTATTGCAATCTCATCATTTTATTGAGATCAGTGCACCACTAATTTGTATTTTGTATGGTTTCATGTGGATTTTCCCAATAACATACATATTCTCTTGATGCACTGTTTCAGTTTCTTGGCCTCTGGTTGTAGGTCAGTACATGGACGCTTGCTTCATTAATTATGTGGTATGCATAATTAACTCATATGATTTCTGTTGTCTTCGTCAAACTTGCATGATATGTCCCAGGTGGGGAAGTGTGGTAGCAGTTGCATGCAGAATATGGGAGTTGACTATGATGATGGTTTCTAATTTTTCCACTTGATGTTGGTTCACCAAGAAAAGAACGATGCACATGATTGATGCACTGCTTGACATCCTATTGAAATGCTGCCCAATATTTATTAGTTATGAAAATAGGGGTAAATATGATGCACCTTTCTTTGCTAATAATATTCATTTATGTTGTTCTTCTCTTCCTATTAATAACTGATAGGTGAGTGTTTTTATTGTGGGTATCCAATTCTCTTTGTCATGCTATTCTTTTCTTGCTATTAGTAACTGATAGGTGCATGTTATCTCTGAATATATCCGTTGGAAAAAAATACGAGTAATATATCAAAACAATCGGAAAAATACATACAAACTACTTATGCTAAAGTTTTTTTTCCTTCTGAATATTCAAATTTTGTCACCATTTGGACGTAATTCAAATGCGTATTTCCTAATTTCAATTTAATATTGCCGCTGAAATACAAACATGTTTGAACATTTGCATGTTCTACAAAATATATAAAAAATGCTCACAAAAAATGGTACCTATTCATACCAAAATAAAAACGCTTCCAAATCTGAGCATTTGAATAATGAAAAAAAAACGAAAAGCTTCCCACTTTCAACGATTTTTTGGAAATCAAACAAATTATAAATCCATATCTCCGAATATATCCGTTTGAAAAAAAAATATGAGTAATATATCAAGACAATCAGAAAAATACATAGAACATTTGCATATTCTACAAAAAATATAAAAAATGCTCACAAAAAATGCTACCTATTCATAGCAAAATAAAAACGCTTCCAGATCTGAGCATTTGAATAACAAAAAAAAAACGAATAGCTTCCCACTTTCACCAAATTTTTTTGTAATTCAAAAAATATATAAATCAATATCTCCGAATATATCCGTTGTAAAGAAATACGAGTAATATATCAAAATGATCAGAAAAATACATACAAACTACTTATGCTAAAGATTTTTTCTTCGAATATTCAAATTTTGTCACCATTTGGAGGTAATTCAAATGCATATTTTCTAATCTCAATTTAATATTGCCGCTGAAATACAAACATGTTGAACATTTGCATATTCTACCGAAATATATAAAAAATGCTACCTATTCATAGCAAAATAAAACAATACTCCGATATTCCATAAAATATATCGAAAATGCTCAAAAAAAAACACTATATAAGACAAAATACATACAAACTACTTATGCTGAGTTTTTTTTTCTTTTTTGGAATATTCAAATTTTGTCACCATTTGGAGGTAATTCAAATGCATATTTTCTAATTTCAATTTAATATTGCCGCTAAAATACAAACATGTTTGAACATTTGCATATTCTACAAAATATATCAAAAATGCTCAAAAAAAAATGCTACCTATTCATAGCAAATAAAAACAATACTTCGATATTCCATAAAATATATCGGAAATGCTCAAAAAAACGCTATATACTTATAGCAAAATACAAATATATTTGAACATTTCAATTTGAACAATATTTCGACACCATACGAAAACACTTTCCCCAAATGTGGAATCAAATTCAAATGGATTTTTATAATTTCAATTAAATATTGACGTCCAAATACAACATGTTTGAAAATTTCAAACCACTAAATATTTAAATATTCTACGAAATATATCAAAAAAAATACTCACAACAAAATGCTACCTATTCATAAGAAAATAAAAACATGTTTGAACATTTCAATTTGGCAAACATTTTGGTGAACAAAAATATATATATTATAAAAAAACTCACAAAGGGCGTGGCGTGACGCCACGCCAAATTCAACTAGTACCACTTTAAAACAAGCTAGTAGCGGCTGTTTTCTGTTGTCCTTTTCGCTTTCGAAACGATTAAAATGCTCTCCTTGGACCATGACCGGTCCAAACACGATCAGGTTCGAGAAATCGACGCCTGAACACACACGCTTTAAGATTCCCCAGTCTGCGCATTCTGTAACTGAGCAGGCAACTAAAACCAAAGCATTGTATCAGACGGTATCCTAGCTACGTACGTACGTACATGGAAAATTGTGAGCAAAGAAGCTACTCCATATTGAAACTTGGTGCCTTTTAAGTTTTGAATGCTCACCTTTGATGCCCCTTGGAAAGATTCAAAGTGAAAAGGGTGTTCCAACATCAACTGCAAGCAAGCAGCCAAACAGAGCACACAAAAGCACAGACCACCACTGCCCTCATCACTTGTTGTTTCACCACTATGGCTGGCCAGCTAGCTGCTTTAGCGTTGGTTTTTACTGGGTTGCCCTGGAGAAGGGTAACAAACAGCAAGCCACGCCATGCAGTGTGGATAAAGCAAAGGGCTTTGGTTCTTGACTTGTTGCTGTTGCTGCTCCTCATGTACCCTACACAGCCACTTTAGAAGATCTCTGGCCTCCATTCCACTCCAATGACTTTGCCAAAATCTGCACTCTGTATCAGGCTCAGAAGAAACCTCCATGGCAGCCTTAGCTGGGTTAGGCATGGTAAGGTGCATGGCTAGTGGCGTGGCGTCCAGTTGTCCCTTTGTGCTTTTGGACTTGACAGACAGGGGCCTCCTGCGCCGCTCCTCCGACTATAT
>QRDG01000467.1:1315480-1337078 GCA_012064385.1 Puccinellia tenuiflora
TAGCATAAGTTGTTGGTGCACATAGGTGAACCTAGCTAGTTTAGGTTTTGGCTTGATAAATTAAACGTTAGTTTTATTCCGCATTTATTCAAGCCTTAACCGTAATAATTTTAAATCGGCCTATCACCCCCCTCTAGGCGGACATCCGTGTCCTTCAAGGTACTTCGGGGTTTCTACAAACTTTGCATGGTCACATTTCCACTAAATTTTTAATCAGGGCAAGCTAGAGGTCCAACTAATCTGAAAACCGAGAGAGTGATATTCCACCACCTACTTCGGGCGTCTCCAATGTTTAAGTTTTTACAGCAGAACATAAAGCTGGGGTCCACGCCAAAAGCTATAGTAGACCAAACAACCCTACAATGTTTAAAAAACTTTGGGGTCTTAAGCTGCCACCAAAAAATCTGACACCTTTTCAGCTCTTCCCCCCAACGCATCTTTCGCATGCTAACCATGCCATCTTCTCAAGCTTTGCATGGAGTGGAGAGAGAAAGAATTGTTTTCTTTGCCTTGTGGCCGGGTCATATCCATATGGCCGACTCTAAGAATTCTTGCTTATGACCGAGCCTCAATGCTTAAGACCCGGCATCAGCTAGTTTTTTTCCCTATGTCCGACTCTTATGCCTACATTGGAGACGCCCTTCTAGATACCATTTTAACCATTGTATAGAGAATCTACCTTTTGAACCCTCGTGGGAGACATAGATCGCGCTGCGAAACAGTAGTTATCAACGGACACTAAACTGAACACGATACCACTTATATGAGCCGAGCCGGCCGGTGGTTCTACCATCCCTCTACTCGGGTAGCAGTGTGACGCCTTGCACATGACTTTTCAACATCAACTTGTTTAGAAAAAAAAATCATCGTAGGCACACATGCCCAGGCTTCTAGAATCTTTCGGGTCCACCACCGAGGAAACAGACAGAACAAAGGTTTCCTCTTAGAGAGTGGGAAATTGCAGTTTAACCTAATTGCACCATAGGGGTCAAAAAGATGCCCATAGGTGGCAAAAGCTAATAGCGCGTCGAACAGGGAAATCACGTAGTCGAGCTACCTGGAAGCGCCTCAAATAATTGAGATGTGACTGCATTATTCCCTATCAAAGATCTCAACAGCTATCTAGTGTTAGGTCAGGGCCGGCTTACCATCTGAATACAGCTTCTCAGCTAACACCGATCGACGTAATCAGTACGTACGTTGACAAAAGAACACGTAATCGATCATCTCAGTTCGCACGTACTGTCGCGCGCGTTTACCTGTTGTCCTGCGGTAGCTGTGTACGCCGTAGTGCAAGACTAGTAAGGAGTAGTACTCCGTAGTTACCTGTTGTCTTGTTGGCTAATTATTTTTCTTTGTTTGCCAGACCTGACAGGCGACTTTGTTTCCTTTGCGTCGGCGACGAATGGACGAACGCGGGGTAGGATAATTAAGAAGTACTACCTCCCTTCCATAATATAAGCATTTTTATAAAATTAAACACTAAGTTTGATCAAATGTATAGTACAAAATATCAACATCTATAGCATGAAACAGATATATCATAAAATTATAATTTTATGGCAAAACTATTGATATTGATTTTGTATCGTAAAATAATCATATTTTTGTCAATAATTTTGGTCAACCTTAGTGTTCTGGATTTTTTACTAAATTTATATGACTTATTTATTAAAAAGGACGGAGTGTCTAAGAAGTTTTAATTGACTATCAAAAGAGATCGTATGCCGTGAAGACCTTAATACATTTTTTCCATCGGGTCAACGACGGATGGACGAACACAAGGTTGCCATTTTTTCCACCGGGTCAACGACGGATGGACGAACACAAGCTTAGTCGACTATGAAAAATCATGATACGACGTTGAAGAGCTTAATGCACCTGGTCTCTGCATAAAACAATGCACACGGTTCAAATAAAAGTTTATGCACCCGGTCTCCGTATAATTTGACAAATGGAGAAAATTGTCCATGATAATAGAACGCCGATCTAAATACTAAATTGTCATTTCTCCTGTATAAACACCTCACTAGCCTTTTTCTCCACTTTGATAAATGTTGTACCACATACTAGCTCCCTCCGTTCCATAAATCTTGTCGTGATTTTAGTTTAAATTAAACTATTTTTAAACTAAAACAACGATAAGAATCACCCCCTTCCCTACTTTAGTGAAAAAGGGGGAATCGCCCTTTCATAGCCACCCCTCCACCAAATACCTATCCTTTCGCCTAAGATGATCATGAACGAAGAACAGAGAACTGCGTAGATAGGAGGAGGAAAAGAACCAAGGCCCCAAACAAAAGGGAATGAGAGAAAAAATGATCGGAACCGATTGAGGAAAGGAAGAAGAGGAATGGCGGCCCCTTTCCTTTCGCCCAGGGGCATCGTCATCGGGGGACAGGCTTCGAGGGTTCTTCCAATATCTGGATATAGAGATAGATGATGATAGAGATCTAGATCTTTCTATAGATAGATCCTTTGATAAATTTCTATTGAAATGCAGTTAGTAGTGGACACGATGTTTTGGCTCATGGGTGCAGATGAACTCATTGTGCAAACTAAAATTTAAACACATTTTATAACATCAAAAAAATTCAAAAAAAAAAATTCGGGTGTTCATATGAAAAATGTCTATCCGGACAAAAAAAGTTTCGCATCGAAACAGGACATTTTACGTGGCCGGTATAAAAAAAGACAAAAAAAAATATTACGTACAAAGTCATTTTGAAATGACGGAGATTTGTCGTTTTTACACCGGTCACAAAAAATGTTTTTTCATCCCGAATTTTTTTGTACGAACATAGAATGTTCATATGTACATCCAAAAAATTTGTTTGAATGTTTTAACATTTTAAAATTCGTTTTTGGGTAGCGGGTGTAGATGCACCTATGAGCCGAAGTGCATTTTCGGTTAGTAGTTACCTTTTTTCGCCGCTGAAATAAGAACCATTGTACGGAGCCAATAAGTACATGAGAATATAACTTGTAGTGGGAAACCGTCTTATTATCTTACTAAATCTTGAGCAGGATTAACTTACTCATGTTCTTCTCTAGAACTTCCAAGACTAGGACAGAAGCAAATTAAACCGGGATACTTTATTTGGGCAAAGGAAATGATTAGGAATCAGATTCCCACTTCACAGCCACGTTTTCTTCCTTCTCTGATTTTTTTTCTCCTCTTGTTGGTCCAACAGAAGCTACTGCCGAGTTAGGGTGTGTTCGGTTTGGGGATGGGGTGGAATGGAATGGAACCGTTCCGCACCTGGAACCCGTTCTTGTGTTCGGTTGGGAAATGGAATGGAACCAGGTGGTTCCTCAGAAGGGAATATTCCCTCCAGATGCGGAACGCACCGGTCCGGCCGAATCGGCCGGACGAGGTGGAACGGCTCTCTGTTAAGGAATAATTAATCAAGTTTAACAATAATTAATCAAGTTTAGAAATAATTAATCAAGTTTAAAAATAATTAATTAAGTTTAGAAAAAATAATTAAGTTTAAGAATAATTAATCAAGTTTAGGAATAATTAATCGTCTCCTTCAATAATTAATCGACATTCCATTCCATTTCATTCTCACCCCATTCTAAAACCGAACGTAAGGATGGAACGGTTACATGACAATTTTTTGACCACAACCGAACACAAAAATGGAACGCTTCCATTCTGGTGGAATGGAATGGTTCCATTCCATTCCACCCCATCCCCAAACCGAACACACCCTTAAGTAATGAACCAACAACAACAACTACTCCGTAGTATGTTACTTATCATTAACTATTTCATTTGTACAGCATGTACCGAGAGCACCCGCTTTGAAACGAGAAAAAAAGAAAAAAAAAACCATGGCACACACGACGCGGTCCACCACGCGTGCACTGTACAGTAATGTACGCAGCCACGGCCCACCCATCAGCCGGACAGGACGCCCCCGGCGGCGGCTCGGAACCCGTACGACCGCACGCCGGCGCCGGCGATGCTGCTTGTCCCGGCTTCGCGCCGGGGCTTCTCGCGGGCGATGCCGCCGTCTTCGCCAGGATCTTCCCTGAGCGGCAGCTCGGCGCGGCACATGGGGCAGGTGCTCCGGATCCCGAGCCAGGGCGCGATGCAGCCGGCGTGGGTACCAGTGCGCGCAGGGCAGGCGCACGACGTAGTCCGCGACGGCGATCTCGTCCGTGCACACCGCGCACACCGTGCCGGCCACGCCCGGCGCCGCGCGCACCGCCGGCGGGGACTTCCACGCCGGCGCCTCGGCCGGCCCGCCGCGGCCGGTGGGCCGGTCGTCGACCGGGAAGGACTCGTCGTCGAGGGTGTCGACGACGAGCGGGTTCCGGCCGAGGATGGAGGAGAGGAGGTACCTCGCCGCGATCCAGTCGTCGTCCATGCTGCCCAAGAACTTCTCTTTTCTCGATGATGCCCGAGAATTTGGTCTGAGCTGGGGGATCTGAAGGTGGTGGGAGGGAGAGGGAGAACGGGGAGAAGGGAGAGGATGGCGATGGGCCGAGGGTGGGATTAAATAGGCGTCGTCGATCGTCTGCTGCTGCTACTGAAAAACAAAAAAGTTTGTCCGTTTCAGTGCGAAAGCTCTTGTTGTAATTAACGACGACTCTGCAGTTTGGGTTGGGTACCGCCCACGAGTTTATCCTTTTATCCTATTTTTTAGTCTAGCCTGGCAATACCAAAATTAAACGGATAACATCGTGGCACACTCATCGCTGACGTGACGGTCTAACTGACTCGTACTACTAGAGGACTTTGTATTTTTTTCTCACTTCTGAACGAAGCTAGCGTTCGTGTACTCGATCTCCGTACTCGATTCAGGGTATGACTCATGGCTGACTCAGTATATGTAGTAGCAACGTTGTTGCAGGTATGAACTGTTTCGACCAAAGTAGAAATCTATTTTTGGTGCATCTCCCTTGACAAGAAAGAAAGTGGAGATCGGTAGATCAGATTTGGAATAGTTTTGTCGACAGCGCAGTGAGTAGGCGGAGGTGGAGGGAGACAAGCTAGGAGGGGATAAGGGAGAGTGCAGCAGCAGCACGTCGATTGGGATAAAGGAGGCCAGCCGTTTCGTCTTCTCCTTGGGCTCTCTCTCTCTAGCTCGGTGTCACCGTGCATCACGCATGGCGTACGTGGCCCGGCCGGCGGCCGCACCCGGAGCAATCCGATGGGCAATCACGGAGGTTCCGGACGGCGGCGGCATGGACAACTCTGTGGGCGCATATATCTTTCAGTACTGACGACAGGTAGAATTGTCTTGATCATAGCCACCGTGGATAAGTGAGTCGAAAGCTTGCCATGAGGTGTCAGGTACTCGCTCCATCACGCCCATAGTTCCATTAGCCTATCGATGAGGTGGACAAACCAAATAAAGCTAGGTTGCCTGACAAACATGCACCCAAAGAGTGCAACAAGGGTTTTGGAGAGGCAAACTTGAAATGTTCTTAAAAAATCCTATCTGGAGACGAATTGCGCATATTAACGTGGGATCAATAAGAACATTTATGTTATTTGAACAAATTTTTAATATGAATATTTAACTCATTTGAACGGTTTTTTAGAATGATCATTTATTGAACATGTTTTCAATAAGAACATTTATGTTAATTAAACAAGCAAAACTACTAATATTATTTCCACAACATAAATATGTATTTAATATACAAACTAAAAAGGGAAACAAAAAGATAGAAAAAGGAAAATAAAAACAGAAAAAAAAAAGACCATTGGAAGGGAAAATAACTAGAAAAAACATAAAAAAAGAAATGGAAAATGATAGAAAAGGAAAACGGATAAGAAAATCAAAAAGAAAAACAAACATAAAAAACAAACCAAATGAGCTCTTACTAGATCGGCCCAGTACGAACATTTAACTCATTCGAATGATTTTTCAGTATGAATATTTATGTTATTGATTTTTTAATAAGAACATTTATGTTAATTAAACAAGGAAAACTTTCCACATCATAAATATTTATTTAGTATAAAAACTAAAAATAACGAAAAGAAAAAGGAAAAAAGAAAAAACATTAGAAGGGAAAAAACCGAAAAACAAAACATAAAAATGAAGAAACGGAAAAAATGAAAGAAAAAAACGGAGAAGAAAAACAAAAAAAACTAGCTAGAGGAAGCTCTTACTAGGCCGGCCCACTACACTCCGGATGGGTGCACGGGAGAGAATCGTTCCGGCGTTACGTGTAGAATAGGATTTGCAGATTAGATCGAGGAAGGATGCGCTGCCTACACAGCCGATTGTTTTTCAAATGTGGAGTGTATCCCCGACCAGTGCATCGATGCACACAGTTGCTTTATTGTAATGTTTAGAGTTTAGAGTTTACAAGTCATGGGCTACATAAGGTGGCTACAAACATTAACCAGCGAAAGAAAAATAAGATGGGACAATTATGCAACATCTAAGAGCAACTCTAGCAGTGCCCGCAACGCTCCGGCACCCGCAAAATTCCGGCGGGAATGCGGGTTGCGGGCCGGGCATCCGCTCTAGCAGGGCCTGCAATTGGGCCGGCCTGCAAAAACGCGTTACGGGCCCCCGCTAATCCCCGCGGCCGCCCCCTACAAGTACGGGCCGGCGGAGCGAGTGCGGGTCGAAACCCTCACTCCTCCGCCGCGAAACCCTAGCCGCCGCCAGCACCTCCGGCGAGCTAATCGGCCCACGCTGCGTGTAGATCGGCGATGTGGAGCCGCCATGGAGGACGCGGCCACTTCGGCCTAGGGGGTGGGCGGGTCGGAGGCGGAGGCGGCGGCCGCGACCGCGACGACGAGCACACGCGGCGCCGCAAGTGCGGAGGCGGCGGGGGCGGCCGCGACGACGAGGTGGAGAAGAAGAGGAGGAGGAGCATCGGCGCGAAGAAGCGCGCGGCGCTGCGGTGGTGCAACCGCGACGAGTCGCCGCCGCCGAGCCTGCGCGCCTACGCGCCCGCGTGGTTCCGCCGGCCGCGCCGCGCCATCGCCGAAGGTGAGGGGAGCTCCCGCGCCGCTCCTCCCTCCCCCGCGTCGTCTGCGGTCGCCCCCAACTCCGGCCTCATCTTCGCGCGCAACGACGAGGAGGAGCGCGCGGCGGTGGCGGCGGCCATCCGCGCGTCGGAAGCCGCGCTCGCGCAGCAGCTCCGCCGCGAGAGGTTGGAGGCGGCGATGGCCATCGCGGCCGTGCGCGCGCGCGAGCGCCAGGAGGCCGCGGATCTGGCGGCCGCCTTGGACAATGCGGCGGCGGAGGAGGACGGCCGCAGCGGCATGGACGTCGACGTCGTTGTCCTCGACGACTAGGATGGCCACCGCGCCATGGAGGTTGCCCCGAGCTCGATTTTGGCCAAATCGGGGCCGCGCCACCGCGCCGCCCCCGGCGAGCTCGCTCCAGTATATGAAGTTAGGTTAGTTGTGCGCATATATGCGCATTTTGCGATGTAATTAGAACGATGTATGAACTATGCTGCGGATGATGAACGCGCGACAATGAAGTTCCCGGGAATTTTCGAAAAAAAATTGCAGTTCTATTATTTGCGGGCACTGATCTGCGCCGCGGCCTGACGAACTGCATTTTGCGAGTTCAGTCGCCTGGAACTCGTGAGTTCAGTTCTCGCGAATGCGGGCACTGCTAGAGTTGCTCTAATCAATTAAGAAAAAAGTCCATTTTTTGTCCTTAGACTTTCCGAAGAGTTCACTTTTCGTCCTAAATATTTTCTAGGTACAAAAAAAACGCTGAACTTTGCTGATCGACCAAACACTGGGTTTTATTGTTTCTTATGGTTTACTAAGAAAACCACAGCGCAAAGAAAAAAACCAGACCGGCATAATCTAACCCGACCCGACTGAGCCCACACTAGTCCAAATAATCGGTGAATCGTCTCTCGTTCGATTTCCCAATCCACAACATCTAGGTCATCGTGATTCAACTCCCGACGGCGCTGCGGTCGTTGCGCCCATCGGCGGCATGTCCTGCCGCTAGCTCGTCTGTCATTGTCCTCGTACGCTGGGTCCGCCGTCCCTCTACTCTGCTACGTCGGTCCGGTCGTCCGCCGCGTCAGCTCTTGGGCTAACAAGCTCGTCGAAGTCATGCTTATTGCTGTCGGGCTCGACGGCGGCAATGCGCTAGACTCCTTCCCGTCGCTGGCACCGGTGACGGCGTTGTACATATGTCAGTGCGCAGCAGCAAGCAAAGGCGGGGAACGAAGGTATGACGCGACAAGGAAGCAGGGGAGTCCGGAGTCACAGGACGACGCAGCGGCACATCAGCAGCCAGCCGACGGAGGCAGGCCGGTAGCTGTGAGGGTGCCTATACGTTACTGCTGAGAGTAACTTTAGCCAATACTCCGTAGCTAGAGCTGACAAGGAGAAAGAATCGCTCCTGTTGGTGCATGTGGTGTTCTGCATTGTTGTGCTTTGCTAGCATTTTCATCAGGTAATGAAGTACCTGTGTAGCTGTGTTGCAAATCGAAGTTGTAATTGTATCAATGCAATGTGAAATTTCATGCAATATGTGCCCCCTTCAAGAACCGAACTGAATATATGTCGTCAGACTTCTCCCTTGTAAAACTGAACTGAAATGTATGTTTTCAGACTTGAAATTGAACATATGAAAAGAATTACAGCTATGGCTCTAACCATATCAAGTCTAGCACTAAAATTAGGTGGTTCCGTATGCCTACGTACAAGATCCGTGTACCCAAGTCACTAGAAGCCCGACATAAACTAGTTACTTTGTTGTTTATGTAAGCACACAAAGATCCAACGAATAAACACGATCTGCCTACTTGCAGCTGAAACCCATGGAAGATTGGAAGAGGTTCCTACGTACTAATCTGCACCTTGAGCAAGAAGAAAATTCAATCTTCTTCTAATCTTCCTTCAGGCGGGGAGGTGCGGCAAGATGGACAGTTAAATCGGCGGCGTGCGGCGGCGCTGCTATCCCTTCTCCTGTCGTTTACGTGCAAATCGCTGGAAGGAAGAGAGAGAGAGACGAAGTCGCGCGCCCACGATCAGCTCCGTTTGATTCGACTTTCCTTCTTTTTTCGGTTCGGCCTGGGTTTAGAGGCTGGGTTGGTTACGAGCCTGGTTTTTTTTTCTTTGCGCTGTGGTTTTTTTAGTGTTTGGTCGATCAGCAAAGTTCAGGGTTTGTTTTATACCTAAAAAAATGGCCGCGTCTAGTGAGCAATCGATTGCTTATTTGTGCTAACCAGCAATCACCTGATTTTAAAAAGGAGAAGGAAGCGTAGCCTGACCGCATGCACTCACAGTTTCACCGTACGCATTTAATTTTAGGAGGAAAAAGTTTAGAAAGTCATATCTCTTAATTCGCGTGTTGGAATTGCGATCCGTTTTCACCGTTGGGTCTCTCGCGACGAGCTCTTTAAAACTATATCTCATTTATACATGTTTTGATAAATAAAAAATTAAAAGCAACACTAGTGTTTATGCCAGCAACTTCGTACTAAGAGTTGCTGACAATATTTTTCTGTATTTTGTAGTCAACTTAGTTTACTAGAGAGACTCAACTACGGTAGTTGTTCCTGGTGTTTTAGTTGCGTTCACCCCTCACTAGGTTGTAACTGGAGCAAAAACCATTACTGAAGTATCTAGAAATAAGTTGCTACTGGTGGTGTTTTAGTTGCAGTCATTCTCTATTGGGTTGCAACTCGACCATGCGCATTGAATAAGTTGATGTTGTTAGCGTAGGTTTTTTAAAGCAACTCTAGTGTTTTAGGTCAGCAACTTCGTACTAAGAGTTGCTTACAATACATTCCTGTATTTATAGTCAACTTAGTTTTCGAGGTGCTAACTTAACAACGGTAGTGAGCAAATTAATAGTACTAATTGCCGACCGTACTTTCTAAAACCGTAGGAAACTTTTTGAGGTAGAAAACCTAGCAGCGACGATATGTAACTACATAATATTATAAAATGAACAACGGTATGCAACTTAGCACCAACGATATGCAACATTGTGATAGCAATGGGCAACTTTAGAATCCATCCCCAAATTGGGTTGCATTTGGTGTGGGCATAGTTAGTATTTTAGTTACAACCATCCTCTACTGTAAGTGTTGCAACTGGAGGAGGTGCAATTGCTACACTCCATGAAAATAATTTTACAAAGGCAACTCTAGTGTTTATGCCAGCAACTTCGTACTAAGAGTTGTTGATAATATTTTTCTTTATTTTGTAGTAACTTAGTTTCCGAGAGATACTCAACTACGGTAGTGAGCAACTTCATATTACGGAGAAAGATCACCTTTGTATAATCATCCTATGGTGTGTTGCAAATAGAGAAGGCGCAATTGATACATTTCTTGAAAATAAGTTGTTCCTGCTGGTGTTTTAGTTGCATTCATCCCTCACTAGGTTGCAACTGAACCAAATACCGTTGCTGAACTATCTAGAAATAAGTTGTTGCTGGTGGTGTTTTAGTTGCAGTCATTCTTCATTGGGTTGCAACTCGACCATGCACAATTGCTGCACTCCTTGAATAAGTTGTTGTTGTTAGTGTAGTTGCCAATTTTGTACTAAAAGTTGCTTACACTAGTTTTCTGATATTTTGTAGGTGGCTTAGTTTTTGAGATACTCAAGTAGGCAACTTCATATATAGTACTCAGAACAAACAAAATTTATACTATTAGTTGCCTACCATACTTTCTTGAGAACTTGGTTTCTGAGGTAAGCAACTTAGTAGCAAAGATATGCAATTTCACAACAAAAATTGTACACAACAAATATCGTTGGCAACTTGGTTTCTGCAACATGGTGGTGTTTCAGTTGCAGTTTAAATCTAGCTGTGTTGCAACTAGACAAGAAACGGTAGTTGCACTCACTAACACCGCCGATGTCAGCATTTCAAGCAGGCGACCACCGGCAAGAGAACAAGGTGTCCGGCACTGCAGAATAGGTCGCGGACCATCCGATCTCCGTGGTGGAAAAATACAACTTAACACATGTGTGACAACAAAATACGCGGCACCCTCATTCTGACTATTTTTCTTTTTCAGTTGATGCCTAAACAAATTATAAAAATTACACCCAAATTTGACATTGTAATTTGAAAAAAATTACACTTTGCAAATTGAAAAGTTGCTCACAAAAAATTTGACATTGTAAATTGACAAGAAAAAATAAAATCAGCCAGCACACATCGGCATTCATAGCAGCAAACCTGTAGGTGACATGGCCTCGTCCAGGACCAACAGTACGAGCAGAGGAATACCGGCAGCTCCAGTGGGTTCCATATGTGGGCGCCTGGGCGGCGTGGGCGTGGCCGACCTCCCTGCGGCGCCCAGATGCACGCAGTGTACGTCCTCGCAGATCGGCATGCGCGTGCATCAATGTTGGCCTGCTGGACCTCCACGGCGTGAGCAACAGTATCAGCTAGAGGAGCGGCGGCCTGGGCGGATGGGGGCGGTCGGCCTCCTCATCATCGCCGCGGCCGTTGCGCACGGAAAACACACGGTGCATGCTCCAAGGCTCAGGGGCACGGTGCTCCAGGAGGTACCGACGCGAAAGCAGTGCTCCAGGAGGTCGACGACGTGGTTGCTTACCGTGGGGCGGCGACGAACATGGCCGGCGTACCTCCTCTTCGCTGGCAGCCATGGCCGAACACAATGCCAACTGAGAGCGCGCGGATTGGATCTCCGAGCATCCGGCCTTCGCGCGCGGGTCGCTCTTCACCCGCCGAGCACCCCGCCGTCGCTCGCGCGGCCATTATTCAGATCATGTGCGCTAATTTCGCCTCGAAGAACCCTAGCGAGAGAGGTGAACGGAAATTGGATAGAGGGCTCCGTCATCACGTGGCATACGGCCCACCAAAAACATCGACGACGCCTCCTAGCGCGTCTCGATCGCACGCATCAGACGGACAAGGAGCGACCGCTCGTTCACGACAACCAGCACTCGTGCACTTTTTAGCATTTGGATAGAAAAATATTTAGGAAGAAAAGTGAACTCTTGGGAAAGTTCAAAGATGAAAAATGGACTTTTTTCATCAATTAATAAGCTGCCAGCCAGGCTGGCTCTAGGTAGCAAAACCGACCGTCACTACACGGCTACATCCAGAATTCGTGTTTATCATAAGGCCGGACAAATGCTAAAAAAAACATAAGATTAATCTAAGCCCACACAAATGCTCAAAAAAATACAGTGAATTCCACTTTTTATCCTTTATTTATTATTTTGTGACACCAATTACCCCATTTAATTTTGTGTGCCATGTTTTACCCCGTATTTGTAACGGTGTGTCATTGTTTACCCCTTATAATCCTTTTTCGTTCTTGAGAGTTGGGGCCCACTCAACAAGCTAGCTCGAATGCTTAATTCACGTTCATGTTTTCTTTGCTAATTGAGCCAACCAAATCCAGCCCGCACCAACAAGTCGAACTTTGGTTTGTATGCAACAAACTAGAGATTTCCATTCAACAACAAGTTGAACTTTCATTTGTATATGAATGTCGAAGTATTCCTTGTCCAGATTTTCAGATCTTTTGGTGGTGATACTCTAAGATGGTGGTATACCATCTGGCTATAGGCGTCTAGCGTCTTGTGTACGCGACTACTGACCTCCGCAATGGCCGCCGCTGCTACCACAGCACCGGTATCCAACGTTGCACATGGGCGCTGCCACTTCTAGTATTGTACATGGCTGATCTCCGCGGTGACCGCTAACATTGTTCGCCTTTGTTCTGCCTTGAAGCGGTGCAAGCGTGTATGTGTGGTGGCCAAGCAATGGGTGCGGGCTGGGTTTGGATTTCGGTGCAGGTTGGGTTTTGTTGGCTCAGTTAGCGACGGAAACAGGAACATGAACTATGCCTCTGAGTTGGCTTGCCGATTTAGCATCGGGAGATGACCGCGAGTGCGGCCGAGCTATCCGGAATGGGGAAGAGGATTAAAAGGGGTAAATATTGACACACCGTTACAAATACAGGGTAAAATATGGCACAAAAATTAAATGGGTTAATTGGTGTCACAAAATCACAAATAGGAGGTAAAAAGTGGAATTCACCCAAAAAAATATAAGTTCGCTCTTATGAAAGTTAATCTTAAACCCGGACGAATGCTTAAAAAACATAAGATAATTTCATCTTAACGGTTTGGTTTTCTAAGTCATGTTGCATGAAAAAATTGTATCATCAGCCTATCATAGAATAAAAACACCTCCATCCACAAGATGAGGGACAAGTAATCCTACTTGTATATCCAATTGTGCTCTAGCAATAAGAATTGGTAACAAATCTGACACAATATTAATAAGGATGGATGACATAGGGTCGCCTTGCCTCAACCCTTTTTTAAGTAATGACCAAATGTCATCATTAATTTTTACTTCCACACTCCTGAATTGAACAAAATTGTGCAATCAACTCACACCACTTTTTTTAATTCATACGCAACACCTCTTGAAACGACCACTTAATCATATGATTTGGTTCAAAGTCAATCTTGAACAACACACCATCCATTTTCTTTCGATAATATCATGGATAGTTTCATGAAGAACTACCACCCCCTCACGGATATGTCATCCAGGCATAAAAGCAGTTTGAGTGGACTTAACAACTTTGTCAGCAATCATCGATATTCTATTGGTTCCTACCTTTTGTAAAGATCTTGAAACTCACTAACTTCATAGTTGCAAAGAGAAAGAAAGGAGAACATTCTTGGCCTTACATTCTCCCCCTTCTCAAAAGTTCGGGCATGATGCTTTGTATCATAGACCAGTTCAAGCCAGGGATATTACGTTTCGACGGGTCCATATGCTACAATAAAACAATAGACGTCGTCACATATAGATACATAAAATTAAACGTCCATGGTAATTCAACATCCATATAGCTAGAAATGATTCACTATGATCCATTCAAACATTCAGTCATCCATTAAAAAAATGTCATGCACACATTCATTATGAATCCATCCCTACACACATTCATCCGTCCATAAACTAATAAATACCTCATTGACTAGGTGCATCCATCCATTCATGCATTGACATAGAAAGAAAATTCTCATCACAAGACCCATACATCCATTCATCAGTAAAAAAATCAAACACATAAGCATCCATACATACATACACAATACATATATGGTATCATCAATAATGAGTTGAATCCATAAAGATTATTCATACACACATGTTATTTAGTGATCACAAACAATTAAGTAAACAGAAATAGCAACCATGTCACATTATATCCATGGATCTAAAATTTAAAACATGAACTAGGTTTCACAAAAAAAGGAAAAATTGGACAAACTAATTGGATAAATTGATAGGGATGGAGGAGAATAACTTAGGGTCAAAGCCCATTAAAATGTTTGGATTTGAGCGGAGGGAAAGGTAGTTGCTTGGTGAGGGGGAGGAGAAACCGAACACATCCTCTCTCTATGTTCTTAGGGCGATGCTTGGACAATAAACAAGGGTGGCGGGCACGGGAGGGGGCGGCCACTTAATCTGTGAGGTGGTACGCCGAGACGAGAGACATTAAGGTTTGGGGTGTTACCGCTTGTATGTCTAGTTGTACACCCCGTCACACCAGCACGGTCAAATGGTGTGGGCGTCCGTGGACTAGGACGGCTACCGCTGGAGACCCAGGCAGCACTCCTCTATTCCTATTGTCGGGATGTTTGGCGGTACCCTAAGGGGTTAGATCCGGCTAAAAAATTAAAAAGGGTTTATTTTGTGCTGGACTTTTGTAGTGAATTATTTCCTATGTTACATGCATACCATTTAACTCTTGTTGGTGGCGCTGGCGGCCGGAGCGAGGTGATTCTTCTGGAGCGAGGATGTTGGTCCGGAGGTGGTGGATCTGCCGTTCCTCTCCGACTTCGTCGATGGGAGGCGACAGATCTTGGTCCAAGACAGCACGGGGACGTCCCCCGGTCGACGTGCCACAGCGACATGTGCCTTGCTGCGTGCAGCGGGCCTGTTCATCGACTCACAAAGCCTCGTTGGCGATGGTGCTTTCTCGGATCTTACAATGGTGGAGGCTCGACGTCTTTTCCGGCGTTCGCCTTGGCGGCGCTGGAGTTGGGCGGCGGCCGCTCGCTACGGTGGTTGCAGGAAACCCTAGGGATTGTTTTGTATTTTCGATCTTTTAGGTTTTTATCTGCAAATTCAGGATAATCATTTTATCCCGGTTTGTCTTCTAGTTTCCATATGTGTTGCTTATTGTAACTTGATTTTTAATTAATGAAATATGTGGTTGCTCTAAAAAAAAAACTCTTGTTGGTGAAGTATTGACTCTGTTACATGCTAACATGCATACTAGAGTTCTTGTACTAAAGCGGATAGCCAAAATAGTATTGTAAAATACTTATAAATGGGCTAATATCCATATAAATGAAACAAATCAAACGGAAAAAAACAACCAGACCAAGCGGACTGTATGGATAGTGGCAAGAAGGCAAGTGTTGTGTTCATGGTTGCAGTGGTAGCCCCAACAACTATGGCTCGCTCGTTATAGTGTCCGATTAGTTGTTATGCACCGCCACGATGGACTAGGACCGAAGGCTTGAAAAGGAGAGGGAGTTGTGACCCGCAATGTTCTGTATTCCCTGAAATGAATGTTATCCCTTGATTATCTAAACATGATTAAGAAACTCATTTCTGCAAACTATATTAAACATGATCTAATATAATATACTACGATTCCAAACAGGTTATGAGAACAGATCGTCATACATAAAAAGTTAAATTGCCCAAGACAACTTCCCAATGTGGGGTGCTAGCTTGCCAGAGAGGAGGGGAAGGAACCACCCCACAACTCCAGCTCGGGTTGTGTGGTGGTTGAGGATTTTGGCTGCCATCGCAGTGGAAGAGAGGGGATCAGGCGGCCCAGCAAAGAAATGAGGGGAAACACATGGGGGAAACTGAGTCACCGTACCCAGTCACCCAGAAAAGAGCTCTCGCTTCCCAATTGCCAAAAGCCATCCTTACTCCAGGATGATCACGAATTTAAACAAGAGGTAGGGGATACGATCAATGATACACTATATAACTGATAAAGAAGGAATAAGTAATCCATTACCATAACAGGGGAAAATATACTACATAATGATATCACTAGAACATATCCAGACTACAAAGCTGAGGAGCTGAGACTCAAGATTTGTGTTAATTAAACTACACAGCAAGAAATGAACGGAAAAAAAATCGGAGTACTTCAGATGTTAGTTAGTTAGTTAAAAAGAGGTGATTGGAGTCCATGCCATACATGACAACAAAAACAATTATACTTTCACCTTCTTGATGTTAGCTTTGTCAACTTTCTCACTTTCAACCTTCATCTTTTTTATGGAATCCAGAAGGGATGTTGATTGTTCTTTGTTGGATGAAGATTTGGCAAAGGGGTTAAGAGGCCGCTGAGGCGTTGCTCGGTTGCTGTCTTCGCTGCTCTTATTTATAGAGCCAACCGGATCGGTGCCTCCCTTCGGAATCTGTTCGACTGTACTCACACCAGTGGTCCCATCCCTCCCTCTCTTTGCTTTCCCTTCTGAATTATCACTCTTCTTGGGTATCTTGGCTAAAGGGGTAACAGCAGGTGAAACCTTTGCAGTGCTAGCTTTCAGATCTGGTTGCTCCACTTCTGCTTTCTTAGATCCAGCCACACTGCTTAGTCGGGCAAAAGAATTTGGTGTAGCCATTGGGGATACCTCCAAGTTATTTCCATTTTGCACAATTTTACCAGGTTGGATTGCATGGAAAGCTGGTGAGTGGTTTGTCCTGGTCGCGTTCGAGGAAACACCTTCTGTTCCAGCAATTCTTGCATCGTTTAACATCCTCTCCTGCAAGATGTCATTGAACATAAGTTATATTGAACATGTGCATGAACGGGTTGGTAACAGCAGGCAGGTTCTATTCAGGGTTAAAAAAATAAGGGGTGTGGCTTTCACCTCAAGTAGAGAGCTGAACTTTTCTTGTAATATCGGAAGTTTCAAGCGTGTAACAAGTGTCAATGCTCCCTTCATTGATTTCTCCAATGTCAGTAACTTCGCAAGCTCAGTGGCTCGGACAAGCTTATCACCTTGTTTAAGAAAAATAATTTAAGAGAAAGAACCATGTAACATGATTTGTGAATTTGTTAGTTCAAGTATTTGTACCATTGCAGCAGGTAGAGATGAGTCTCAGGATGCACCGATCAAGTGCAGCCTCTGTATTAAAAGCTTCGTCTTCAAATGCAGATGTGTCCAGACCCAGAAGAGCAATTTCTTCTATTTTCTTTTGGATCTGAGACAAACACAAATGCTTAACCAAGCAGAGCACAGAAATTACCCTTTAAGTTCGACAAAGAAACTTGATATACCTGTGAGAGATGCAGCTTCCTTGTCATGAACTCATTTTCCAAACTATTGGCTCCAAGGTCAGACGAAGCAAGAGGAAATGATAGCTCAAGTATAGTTAGAACAGGCTTGGGCATCACCTAAGATAAAGAGAACACAAGTCAAAGAGCAGACAAAAATCCAGTGAGGAACCTGGGGACTGGTTATTTCGTCCAAATTGGTAATAATAATTAATTACTATTTAGTGTGTTACATTATGCATTTTGTGTTTACCAGGAAAGATCGAGATATAAGTTGATATACTTTTCCTTCTAGGATACTAGTACAAGAACCGAAACTAACATACATTCTAAATTTAATTAACTTTTTGCCAATGCCTTCATGCAACTAATACAACAAAAATGTTCCATCTTGCAGATTATTACATAGCTGAAAGCATGTCTATTGACAGACTGAACTTAGAAATTCGACAAAGAGGAAGACTTGTTTGACGAGAAGCAAAGCATACCTGTGGATAACACTCAGGGGATTTGCATAGAATGCAGAATATATTATTAGCATCTAAACCCACAACCCAGTGGCCTTCATCTTCAGATTTTCTTGCCTTGGTTGAACTGAAATTATAGACAGTGGTTAAGTGTGCTTCAGTAGTAATTTCTTAATGTTTTAACTTGCCGGGAAGATTCTATACCTAAACACTGGAAGCCAAGTTCCACCAAATTGACTAGAAAAGACCCTCAGTATTCCCTGGAATTTTTGTTGGTCAGTGTAAAACATTGTTAACACCATTAGGCCATGTTCAACTGTTGTTGTACTCATGAGTTGTAAATACCTTGGAGTCATATGAACTAAGTAGGCCAGTCTCACTGAAACCAAACCACGATAGTTGAGATGATGGGGTCAAAACAAGGCGACCGGACATTGATTGTGCCCCCTCAGATATGTTGAATACCTTAACGTCTAGGACCTGTCAGTGGTAATCATGAAAACTGTGTTACTTTTTTAGAAAACTGGCATATCAATTCCACTGCCAGATATCATAGAAGAGACAAATGTAGAAATAAGACAGGTATGTAACGATAAACTTCACAAAACCTTGACTGCAACACCTACAATCTATTAATATTACGCTATCAAATGAAAAGAAATGGGCATGCCAACAAATACCTGATCTCCTGAGGGCAGACAATCTGAAGCATGTGTCACAATTGCTAGCTGATCCCCGTGACCTGCCACAGTGACCACTGGACCACTTACTGAGATGATATGCATCTGCAGAATGAATTTGGCCAATTAAACTGTCAAATGCTGGTGGTTGATAAGTAAATTGTGACCACAAATAGTTACATTAATTGGATCTCTGCTTCTTTGTGTCAATAATAAGAAAAGGAGGTAAGATGTCACAATGCGACAGTTTTATATGTAATATATGTGCAAGTACCGATTATATGTAATATATGATCAGCTAATTTATGCCAAACTAGCATGTAGAGCATTCGCAGTGGACGTGGCTTAAGAATACACCTTTGTAAGTTCATTGTTTAACTTGAGCTAGGCTTGTTTTAACCAAAATGTGGTGTCAGTTGTCAGACCATGTACATACCACAAACTACCATGGGATAATTAGGAAAAAGCATCACACAAACAAGAATGATGTATACTGCAGTAATGTTCCAACATAGCATTTGGGTAAACCTGCATTTCCCAAACTGGTTTAAGAGGACCAAAAAGGGTGGCACAAAACAAAGATTACAGATGGAAATGTAACCACTAGAGAATAGGGTTCAGGCAAGACGCTTGGAAAAACCTGCAAGCCCCCTTCGGTGAAGATGCGCAGAAAATTTGAACTTGTGACTGCAGCAACCCATCCAGCACCAAGAGCCACAGACTTCACTTCTTCCCCCTCGAACCTCATTGACCACTACATTTTGGGCATATAAACACATCTTATTTCAGTAACCAGTTAGTGGCCCCTAACTTCAATCTTTCCTATTCTTGAGTTGTGAGACATCTATGTCATGTAAAAAAAGCTTACCTCGCTATTACCAGCCCAGCTACTGAAGGGACGGTACATAAGAGTGCTCATATTATTGTCACCCTTGCATGGATTGGCAAACACACTTCCTGATTCGTTCAGTGCAGCCATTGTGAAACCAAAATAGTCAGTCATGGAAGGGACTCTGGGGCCTCTTCCTGTGTCATGGAAGTCGACCTGAAATATTCATATAATTTTCAAGCTTAACGGAGAGCTAATACAACTACAGATAGTTTATTTAATAGCTTACGAAGCAAACAGGTGAAAGCAGATCTTACCTCCACATGTGAGTGCCCCTCGTTTTCGATGGTAGTAATACTTCCAAGCATGTTGTAAGCAAGGAAATTTCGCTTGCCAGGATGAGATGGTGTCGACCCAGGCTGGAAAGCAGCTTGCATTCTTGCTGTCACCAACCTTCCCGAAGTTGCTGAATCGTCTATTGCCTTCCTAGCACCTTCATTGTTCTCTTTCTGTCTATCTTTTATCCTCTTGCGTGACTCCATCTCATGTACCATATCCACATCTTCACTATCTCCATTTCCGTGGTCATCAAACGTAGACTTCCTCCTCAACCGCTTGTGATTGAAGGCTGCTGAATCACCAAGACTTTCATCAGCTTCATCTTCCAAACCAGCTGAGGTGCTTGGCTTTTCTTCTTCATCATCGTCATCAAACAAAGGAACCCTTGTCGTGTTTAGGTCAGGTGCACCCTCGGTGGGTGACTTCATAGTCAAAGGGACCACCGATTCCCAAAGTCCAAACTTGCCCATTACATCAATGAGTACTATAGCATTATCCTCAGGTTTCCATGCCAAGCTAGATATTCTCTCATCAAACTTCTGCCTCTCAATGTCCTGCCTGGACTTCACATCCCAGACGAGCACCTGCCTATCCAGGCTAGCAGTTACCAGGTACCTCCCATTCGGGGACCAGCAAAGGCTGCATACTGGCTGCTCATGTTCTCCTTTCAGCGTGAAGACCTCCTCCCCGGTGTCCCTATCATACATGACCACATTATTTCTCAGCCCAGGAACAGCAAGAGTGTCCCCATCGGGACTCCAACACAGGGCATTCTTCACTGAGTGATCAGAACCAAATGTCGGGGCGACACGCTTCAAGGTGCGTGCCTCAGTACCCAAGCAAAGATCCCAAAACATCACTGTGCCAAAGCTATCTACTGATGCCAAGTAATCGTTTTTGGGGTCGAAAGCCAGGCCAGTCACCGAGCCTTTGTGGCCTTTGAGCACCTTGGAGATCGTGTTGTCGATGGTAGCAATCAGCTTGATGCCGTCATCATCGCCAGCCGCTGCCAAAAGGGTGCCCTTCCTGTTGAAGGCGATTGACCGGATCGGGAGGGTGAACCGAGCAACGTTGCTCTGAAACGTGCCGTCTGGAAGGAAATACGGAGACATTCAGGATCTCGAAGTGACAAAAATATAGCAAATCAGATACCGCACACCAGGAGGGTCAGATCCAAGAACCTGGGAAGGAGTAGAACTTGACGGAGTGGTCGATGGAACCGGACGCCAGCGAGCCGCCGGAGCCCGGCGCGAGGGCGACCGCCGTGACGCCATCCTTGTGAAGCCGGATCGTGGTGGCGGCCGCCGCGGCCGCCGCCGAACCAGAGGTCCGGCCCCCACTCCCCGCGGCACTCACCGCGGCGGCGTCATGGATCAGGATGGCGACGTCGGCGGCGGACGCGGTGACGACGTACTGCCCTCCGGGGGCCCAGGCGACGGAGCAGAAGGCCGGGGAGCCCGCCTTGTGCGCCTCGCGGAGCTTAATCGCTCGCCCTTTCATGGCGACGCTGCGAGAGATCCTTCGCGTCCGAGGCTTTCTTGGTGCTGGGCGTGTCTGCAGTTGGTGGGGATTTCGTCAGATTGGCCAGATTCGGGGCGGGTGTTTATGTTTCGGTATGATGATGGGGATATAAGATGTTTCCGGCGGCGCGAAATTTTGGGGGCTTTCCCGCGGGAAATGCTCCACTGGCGGGAAGATAGACGCGACAGCCCGCACAAAGTTCATAGGCCGTCATCTCAAAAAAAAAAAAAAAAAAAATCAAAGGCCGCGTGTAGGCAGCAATCGTTGGCTGGTTAGCCTTAACCAGCGCCAGATTGGAGAAACAGAAGTTGGAGATATACCTTCTTATAAAGGATGGCGTTTGGCTCCCGGGCTCATCTGCTTCCGGTTTTATTTCCGATTTTTTTTAAATATGAAAATGCTTCGAAAAATTCTGAAAAAATTGGACATGAACATATTAAAGTATTCAACACTCGTGTAAAATTTTC
>QRDG01000467.1:1341578-1463440 GCA_012064385.1 Puccinellia tenuiflora
TTGAATATCTCTCGCGCTAATCTTCAACAGGCGTGGACCTTCACACACTCAACCAAAATACTTTGCCCCCAACGGCGGAAAGGTTATCAATCTTTCCGGTCTCGCAGAAAACAAAGTGTTAATTGTATAGTGAAATAGATGAAATATGAAAATGGACCAGTGGAGTAATGATGATGAAAAGTGATGAATAAAGGTTGCAATTAATGTAAAAAGATGGACCGGGGGCCATGGGTTCACTAGTGTAGTCTCTCAAGTAAATAGAACAATCATATGATGGGTAAACAAATTACAGCTGGACAATTGACAAGATTATAACACAAACTTAATCTAGCTATGACAAAGAGAACATGATAATATTTAAGTAGGCATCACGACAATGAACAAAGACCGTTGAGTCCAATTGCATCTTTGTCTAAAAAGTCCACCGTGGGATCGCTATCCAGCCTGTCACCCATCGGTATTAAGTTGCAAGCAACAGACATTTGCATTAAGTAAAGCGCATGAAGTAAGCAATACTAATATAAAAAGAGACATTAACACCGTTATTTTACCCTTAGTAGCAACAGCACACCCTCGCACTTAGACGTTTCTGTCACTCGTGCCCAGGAACAAAAGGGGGCATGAACCCACTATCTAGCATAAATACTATCTTTTTGAGATACACACAATCACTTGGCCAAAGTAACTACGCACATCGGAGATCATGCAAGAACATAAATCAACATATAAGAATCATGCATAATCTGATCATAACTTTATAATCCATCGGATCCTAGCAAACACATCACATAGCATTACAATAATCGATCTTGATCATGTTAGGCAGCTCACAAGATCATAAGACATGAAGCATAAGAGAGAGAGACTACCATCTAGCTACTGCCATGGACCCATGGTCCAAGGTGGGACTACTCACAAATCATCCCGGAGGAAGGCATGGCGATGAAGAGCCCTCCGGGATCGATCTCCCCTCCGGCAGAGTGCCGGGATCTGCTTCAGAATCACCCCCGAACTAGGGTTTGAGATGACGGCGCGTTGGGATGACTTCTCTATAAATAATGGCCGCCTCATCGTTTTTAGGGTTAAAGGGAATTTATAGGCGTCGGAGGGGGCCGAGGCGGTGCCCAGAGGGCAGGGGCGGGCCCCACCCGCGGGTCCTAGGGGGGCTGCGGCCGCCACCCGCCTGTGTCCCTGGGTGGCCCCCTAGGCTGCCCTTTGGTCCTTTGGTTCATTCCGTCGCATAAAAAATCTCCGTAAATTTTCAGCGCAATCCGACGATATTTACTGTGGTAGACTTTCTGAATACAAAAACAGCAAAAACAGGAAACTGGCACTAGGCATCTTGTCAATAGGTTAGTCCAACAGAATGCATAAAATGATTAATATGATAATAAAAACATGTGACAACATCACAAAATTAGCATGGATTAATCAAAAATTATAGATACGTTCGACACGTATCACTCGTCCGGCGGCGGCGGGGCGTGCGTGTGGCTGGGCATGGGCATGCAGCGGGGCGCACCAGGCTGATCTAGTGCAGTATGGTGAGAGTGTACAGCTTCCCACGGTTGAAGTCGTTAGGGATGTCATCATCTATGAAGGGATCGTCCTCCTCCTCCTTAAGGGAATCGGACTTGCCGACGATGCCGGACCTGCCGGTCTTGCGCCCTGAAGGAACTGGCCGGACTTGTCGGCCACACGAGCTTCTCCGGCCGCGGGCTCCACCGGCCGCCGGATCGCGTGTGATGTGGACATCGCCACTAAGTATTTGATTCCCGCGAGGTGCGCTCATACAGTACATTCTGCGAGCGTCAATGGCGCAAATCAGGAGAGAGCCGTGAGTCCGTTGGAGCATGATAGCGGCAAGGTGCAGTTTATTTCCGTCGGGAAGATTGCTATAGAGATTGTTGCACCGGATAAAGTTAAACCCACCTTCATAACTCCTTGTACAGCTTCCGTCGTGACAGGAACCAATTAATCAAAGTCAGTTTTCTAGTACTAGCTAGGTACATACATATTGGAGTCCTAGTCTTTCACGTGTGTGAGAGTTATGTCCTATTTGCTTTTGGCCTTTTGTGTTCACGTGTGGCCGGATGTTTAATTAGGAAAGTTTGATTAGTATTGGTAAGAAAGAGAGTTATATTAGTATTTTACTAGTCCAAGTCGGTTTGTTACGGAAGGAAATATTCTAGTCTAGTACGAGTTGTGTCGCCTATATAACAGCCAGGCTTCGGCCGTGTATCGCAGGTTGATTTTGATTGAGTTGAATAAAACTACAGAAAACGTCCCATGTCGGGGGACACCAAATATTGTGTGTATCGCTGCTGATCCGTCGGGATTTTGTTGCTGCTGTTGCGTGGAGTTGATCTAATCTACTCGACGCTAGTTTTCGTTCTTACGATCTCGCATCTTGCTAGATCGGAAGTTCTTGTTGCTGTACCGTGAAAGATCGGGCCATCTACTCGCACGATTCGACATCTCGCTGGTTCGTGCCTCATCATCTGGTATCAGAGCGCCAAGTTGCTCACGGTACTATTTTGAGCAACATGTCAGAAGTTGTCAAGGTGGAGAGCAATGGTGATGCGGGTGATCTAGATGAAATTCCGCTACCCGTGTATGCTGAGGATCTGGCTGCGAACGTGCGTGAGGGATTCAACCACATGTGCGAGTTCGTCTTGCGGTGCCACAACAATCTGAAAACGAAGATGGATAAAAGGTTTGATGATCTAGGTGCTCAGATTGGTGCGCTTCAGACTATTGTTGAGAATCTACAGGTGCAAGCGCCGCAAGCTCCACCACCGGTCGCGCAGCCTCCACGTGATGGCCGAGCAGACGATCGGCATCTGCCGACGCAGCCGCCGCCACAAGTTGATGATCGTGTCGGTGATGCTGGTTTCGCCGCGGGGTACGCTCCACGACAACGACACCACGACCCCCGAGCTGAAGCTATCGTTCATGTTGGAGTGAATGATCGAGATCGACTTCGTCAGGCTGCACGAGTTCCCGTTGATGACGGCGTCGGGCGCGTGAAGATATCGCGCGTTGAGCAAATTTTCGATGCTCATCGTTACACGGAGGAGAAGAAGATGCAGCTTGCCGCCATTGAGTTTAGTGGTTACGCTCTACTATGGTGGAACCAAATTTGCCGCTCACGACATCGTCCAACGAGTTGGCAGGGGATGAAGGATTTTATGAGGCGTCGATTTGTTCCTGAGCACTATAAAAGAAATCTGTACATCAAACTGCAGCGTCTTTTTCAAGGTAATTTGAGTGTTGATGAATATTTTAAGGAGATGGAATTGCTTATGATTCGTACAGAGACTGTTGAGGAACCGGAAACGACGATGTCACGTTTCTTTAACAGGCTAAACGTCGAGGTGCAAGATCGAGTTGAGATGACGGTCTACTACAATATACAAGATCTTGTGCACCAAGCTATGCGTGCAGAGCATCAGATTAAGCGACGCCCAGCTATTGTCATGACAAGCACATGGCGACGTCCGCAACATAAGGGTGAGGATATTGGTCCTAGTTTCAACACGGTAACACCAAATCGCTCTAATGTTTATACACATAAGGATGCTCTAAAATATGGCATGTCAAGGGACTGTACTAATCAGAAGAGAGTGTTGCTCACAAACTCAACTAGCGATGGAGAAGGAGTTGAGGACACGTCTAGTGACCAAGTCTGAAGATCTTGAAGAGGAGATTATGGATGGAAATCAAGCTGCTGCGTCATACCCGTCGTTGATGGTGCAACATGTGCAAGCAGATCATATAGAAAATAAGGGGCAGCGGTGGAATATTTTTCAGACTCAGTGCAAGATCAACGACACCGATTGCAAGCTGATCATTGACGGTGGAAGCTACACCAACATGGTCAGTAGAGATTCGGTGGACACATTAGCATTGCCTACATGGAAGCATCCACAACCGCACTGTATTGAGTGGCTTTATGAATCTGGCAAGTTGAAAGTTACTCACAAGGTGCGCCTACAATTTTCAGTTGGTCAATATACCGATGCAGTGATCTGTGATGTTTTACCTATGGATGCATGCCACTTGTTATTGGGGAGACCGTGGCAATACGATCGCCATGCCACACATGACGGCAGGTCCAACACTTATTCTTTTTGGGATGCTGGACAACGACGCATACTGCGACCCACTTTTGATAGAGAAATCAAGGTGGATACAATTATTAATCGGAAGAAGAAGGTCGAGAAGACTACCCCAAAATCGAGGACGGTTTTGTTTCAAGGGGGAGGGGATGATGTGGACATCGCCACTAAGTATTTGATTCCTGCGAGGCGTGCTCATACAGTACATTCTGCGAGCGTCAATGGTGCAAACCAGGAGAGAGCCGTGAGTCTATTGGAGCATGATAGCGGCAAGGTGCAGATTGCTATAGAGATTGTTGCACCGGATAAAGTTAAACCCACCTTCAGAACTCCTTGTGCAGCTTCCGTCGTGACAGGAATCAATTAATCAAAGTCAGTTTTCTAGTACTAGCTAGGTACGTACGTATTTGAGTCCTAGTCTTTCACGTGTGTGAGAGTTGTGTCCTATTTGCTTTTGGCCTTTTGTGTTCACGTGTGGCCGGATGTTTAATTAGGAAAGTTTGATTAGTATTGGTAAGAAAGAGAGTCATATTAGTATTTTACTAGTCCAAGTCGGTTTGTTACGGAAGGAAATATTCTATTCTAGTACGAGTTGTGTCGCCTATATAACAGGCAGGCTTCGGCCGTGTATCGTAGGTTGATTTTTATTGAGTTGAATAAAACTACAGAAAACGTCCCATGTCGGGGGACACCAAATATCGTGTGTATCGCTGCTGATCTGTCAGGATTTTGTTGCTGCTGTTGCGTAGAGTTGATCTAATCTACTCGACGCTAGTTTTCGTTTTTACGATCTCGCATCTTGCTAGATCAGAAGTTCTTGTTGCTGTACCGTGAAAGATCGGGCCATCTACTCGCACGATTCGGCATCTCGCTGGTTCGTGCCTCATCAGCGTGAGGGAGCGGCTCCAGCCGAAGTCCCTAGCATCGTCGTACTAGCTGCTCCAACCCGCGTCGCCATGGCGGAACCCGGCCGCCGCCGCCGCGTATCGCGTCGCGCGCGAGATTTGGGCAGAGGCACTTGGCTTCTAGCGGGATGGTACATGGGGATTTTGATGCGATTCGTTTTTCTTTCTTTCTACGTAACAGTATGGGAATACAAAAGTATATAGGGGAGTATAGGAGCTGTATATCAACACGTATTGGACAAAATGGCATACACAGAGGTATGTGAGAGTTGGGATGGCATGAGAACCAACAATTGGTTGGATGGTTAGGTGGGTGGTTGTACCCCCAGCCCACCAGAGTTCAAACCCCAGGTTTGACACTGGTGTTTCTCATATTTGGCGGAATATTATTCAGTGGGAGGCGATGTTCCCGTCGATAGCGAGGCGCCCGTGGTGACTTCGTCAATCTCAAGACCTGACCCGCCGGCTCAGTATTTCGGAGGTGCTCATAGGGGTAGGGTGTGCGTGCGTGCGTTCATAGGGGTGAGTATATGCGCGTGTTTGTGAGCGCCTTTGTTGTACCGTGTTTCGCAAAAAAAAAGAGTTGGGGTGGCATTTTTCCAACTTGTGTTTTTGTAATGGCATTTCTCCAAGTGGTGAATATTGGAGTGGCATAGATCCAATTAACCCATTCTATAAAAGCCTTCTAGACTACCCGTGTTTTGCCTCCATCTTCCCCTCCGACTCCACTCTTTGTCCGTTCGATAGGTTGACAAGCACGTAGTTTCTTTCCCCACTTCTTTTCACCACAGTCGTCGGATGCGTAATTTCTTTTTCCACTTTGAGGCTGATGAGGTGGGCCGATGACAGGTGAGGCTCGATGCGCAAGGGTTCCACAAATCAGTGGGCGAAACCACCTCGTATGCGTCTCTCTCATTTTGCCCGCAGCCGCAGAGAGACAAAACCCGTGCTCACGGTGAAACCCTAGCCCAATCCCCGCTCACGTCTCTCCTCCCCAAATCTCCTCCCTCCCAGCCGCCTTTCTCGTCGCTGCTTCTGCTCCTCACGGATGGACTGCAAATTGTGGCCATGGCCAACTTCGCGCGATTGGTGGAGCAAGGGCGACGAGTGAGGAGCGGCCTCACCTACTCAGCCTCCGGATTCGGTCCCCACCCTCTCTCATGGCGTGCCTCCATGGCTCTCTCGCCCCCCATTTCAAAAAAAGACATACACAGGCATACGAAAAGTCAAATTAACACAAATAAAATCCACCGTTCGGGAGCTCTAACAACAAAATGACACATGTAGAGAAGATAGCACTTACATTTCCAATCGGGTAGATGGATTGCGGCAGAATCGACGGTGACAAAAAAAACCCAATTTTAGTCCCGACAGCGTAGAAGGCAGCCTAAGAATAACCGCGCCGGCAAGCTGCGAAGGCTTCCTCTGCTTGTCCTCCCTTCTCGACGCCTACGGCGATGGAACTCCTTTGAGCCTTGAATCCCCCTCCTCTGTGCCTTGAATCCTCCTCCTTTTGCATTGTTCTTTGGGTTTCCTGGGGCTTTCTTGGGGGTTCTCTCGACGGACCAGGGGAGAAAGACCATGTGGCAGCGGTATTCCTTGATTAAACAGGCCCCCCGCATTTTTTAGCGGGCCCACTCACAGGGGCGATTCAAACGAGGTGCAGTGAAGGTCCCAACTGTGGGTGCCACACTATGTGAGTCAGCAAGCAGAGGTGCCCCAGTCCGGCCCCACTCATCAAACCATCCAAGTAACGGTCAAACGAGGTTGACCAGACGGAAACGACCGTTTGGCCGCCTTGCGAGCCTTGAAAGAGCGAAGGGGGGGGGGGGGGGGGCAAAGGCGAGGACAACTAAGAAAGTGGGGTTCAAACGAGAAGAACTAAGGGAAGTGGTGCACGAAAATAATTGACCCCTTTACTTAAGAACGAAATATGTCAACTTTGTATCTTAGCTAAGATACGGCTTTTGCACGCAATTATGCAAAAAAAAATTACTATACGAATCCCGTGCAAGCATGACCCTTAAATTGAGAAATGCGAGCTCACTTTGATATTTAAGAAAATATGTATTGGGACATTTCTCTCTTATTAAAATACACCACTAGATAGGATAGTGTGCTAAAATCCAATGCATTGGACACGACCTGTTGGGGTTATGCCGAACAGGTATCCACGTAGAGGAGACTAAAAGCCAGCATACCAGGGTGGCCCATAGTGGTGGTAAGCCGACTCCGGCTTAACCGGGCGGCCCAGTATGATGAAGCGCAGGAGGCCCATCCGGCTAAGAGAAGGTTCCAGAAGCCGGCCTGCATTGCGGAAGACTTAGCCCACAAGGCAGGGCCCAAGCCGGATTGGAGTAGAACTTTGTACTTAGTCGGTTAGGTTTCCTCCTGTAAGCCCTAGGTCCGGACGCCTTTATAAGCCGGCCTACGGGATGCCTTAGGGCACGCTCTCGATCTCGATCCACTGTAACTCGGCGATATTGCCTTATAGTGAATTATAGCAGCACGTAGGGTCTCGCCACCGCCGCGAGATCCGAAGCTGGGTAAACTCTTTGTCAACCCGTCGCCGGAACACCCCACGTCTCCAAAACCCCTGTCTCTACCTAGCTCGATGGCGCCCCTGCCGCGGCTAGATTCGACAACACCACGACATGACCTAACCGTGGGTCATATGCTAGTTACTCAAGCACTATTGTGAGACATGATTTGGTCAAAAACTTGTCTACTTTCTTTTAAAATAAAACAAAATATACTATACACGTTAAATAAGCACATGAGAATTGCGTTGCAGATACTAATTAATGAAGGGCATTAATATGTACTCCCTCCATCTCGGTTTATAAGTCACAATATGAAAACCAGATAATACCAAGAGTAAGGCGCAATTAGCATTAATTACCAGTTTTGCATGCATGCAGTGATATACTCTACCAATGCATGCGCCATCAAATCATCCCGATTGGGTGTGGCCTTTCCCTAATTAATGTTGACATTAAACGTGAGAGTGCTAATTGGGTGAAATAATGGGGCCATAGATTTTGCATGGCCAATCCTCCTTCACCTTGGTTGCAGAGAAACATGAATTGTGACTTATAAACCGAGATGGAGGGAGTAATATTTTTGCTTCTTCAGGAAATAAAAGAAATATATGGTACCACATTGATTGCAAATTAAGAGGCCATTGGTTGATATTTATTGTCGTGTATAATTAAGGTGCAACATTAATCTATAGATATCAATCGATCATTCTAGAATTCTATGTATCCTAGAAATAAGTGCGCACACGCATATATATACATATATATGGAGCTTGAGTTTCTCCGTGGAGAAAATATACACACCAAGTCCAGTTGCCGAGAAATGAAAACTATCCGGGAACAAACAAACATTTTGTTTTTTATATGTGTCATAACAGTTTGTAGCGCAGTAGCCAAGATAAATAGTAATGAAGTAAATCCTCATGGAGTACAGCATCGCACGAGGGCAATATCTAGCACAATCCAGGTACTGTATGATCACATTTGCATTTTCAGATTTGTGTTTTGAGTAAACCAATTTCATATAACCATATACCCTTTTCAACTTTGCAGACAGAAGATGGTGACGTTTTCGACTGCATTGATATTAGATCTCAGCCAGCATTCAACCACCCGCTTATGAGAAACCATTCAATACAGGTACTCAAGTTCTATTGTGGGGTATAATACTTTCAAAACCGGCATAATCCTATACATTATCTTTCATACCTTTTCTTACCTATATTCAATTTTTCTTTGAAAATAAGCAGCACCTTTGTACACATAAAATGGAAATGACGTTGTTAACATTGATGAATGAAATTACAGAAGTAGTTATTTTACATTAATGTAATTAGTCTACCTTTATATACCAAATTAACAAATGATGTTTTCTTACATGCAGATGGAACCAAGCTCATATCCTATTGAAATTAATGGCAACTCTATGTTACCAGATACAGAACTGCAGTGTAGTATCCCTTTGGTTTCTTGTCCTCCAGGAACAATTCCAATGTGGAGAAGCGAAAATTACCGTTCGATGGTTAACCTTAGTGAATTGACTCAAAAAATATACACAAGGAATTTTACCCAGGGTGGTCAGCAGGACATCACTTTGGTAATGTTTATATTATCATTATTTAATAATTGTTAAAGCCAATGATTTTATACATCAATTTAGTCCATGCAAGGTATAAAAAATATTTAATTGTATTGCCATGATAAGTATATGCCCACATACAATCAGAACAATAATAAGTTAACATGCCACATTTGGGTCCTCACATGGGACCCTTATAATATAATTTTGGCATCTCCGTTCATTGCAAGTGCGTAAGGTTTGTGTGTTTTCTGTTAACACTCTAAGTTGTTTATACAGAAGATTCTAGTGAACCGATCGGGAGAATATTAAGATTTCCTAAACCAATATCTTATCTTATTTTCTCACATTTTATATACAAAAATCATGAAATACATAAAACTGTAGAAATAGCCACCAAAGAGTTTTATAAAAGACTAGCAAACATGCCCGTGCCTTGCAACGGGAGAAGCCTGTCGTTTCGTATCATAAAACCGGCGTATTAGTCGGATCTGTTAAATTTTTGGTCAAAAGCGGAAAACTCGCTTTGGTTCTCCTTTGTAGTATTTTCCATAAGTTACATCTCAAATACACATCAAACTGTGCACCTGTATATTCAGTCCATAAGCCAAATCACTTTGACTGCATGACGAAGGATTGAGGTAGAAGGTTCTCGAATATGTACTCGTGCAATTGTGCGGGTAGAATTCTTTTATTATTATTTTCAAAACATGGGTTATGCTGTTATGAACTCACGATCTTCATTCTCTTTGAGGATTAGACAATTATTTATTTTCTTTGCACAAAAAAATCTCTATTGACATTCCACAAACTATTTAAATACACCTCCTTATATAAAAAAATTGCTGGTTGGTTAATACTGTAGTATTTTCATCTATGACGTGCATTACCCTTCTCTCACCTGTAGTTTGGCTAACCTTCATTTTTTTTCACTACTTGGTGCACTGCATTGTCTTAATCCAGCGGATAAAATTATTAATCAGTTCACCGGCTAGTATGGAGTACGAATTGAGACCAGTTTGGATGCATCCAGCCTTATTCATCTGTGCAGACTACTCCTAGAGAGCGGCAAAAAAATCCTTTCTCTGCGAAGCGGCAAACAATATCCTTTTTATATTCTCTCACGAGGTACCAAATCGGATCGCGCTGCTTCTGCATCACCAAAAAGCTTAGGATCAGATGCGTGAGCTTTCACTAAGGCTGGGCGCTGGGCGTATGTGTGTCGGAGCCGCCGATCTAATCGAGTTAGCAAATCAATCACACAACCCTAGTGCTTTATCCAGAAACGATCTCATACTCTGTCGTGCTATCGAACAGTCGAAGTATTCATCGCACAACATCGTAGGAGACATCACACTCCCCTGTCCATGCTACAGAACATCACACGTTGCTCAGCGTGGCCAACGAGGCTGCGCATGTCAGAGGAGGAGTCCACTCAAATTTCTCTACGTGCCTTCGGCTTTACTTCAGTTGGATCGAATGAAACTGACCAGGTTGTTGAGAGGTCGTGCTCAGTGCGTGGTTATGGTTGAGCGGGCTAGAGGCGGGGAGCCGGAGCGGGGCCGGTAGGCCGGCCATGGCAGGCAAAGCTTCCTGCGGGAAGGACGAGGCACGGCTAAACGTTTTTTTTAGATGGAATTAGGGACGGAGGATAGAAAGAAAATAACGAACCGGTACAAAGGCAACTTATTGGTGGCAGAGTGGGTAATTATTTATAACTTCAGGGGTAATTCGGATGACGTACCAAACCAAACCGCGGAAGCCTTATTGCTTTTATTATTAGGTATATAGATATTATGAAATATCTATTCCAAATATTACATTAATTAAGTGATTAATGGTACTTTTCATTTTATAGTAATGAAATCATATGCAACTACAATAATCTTTAGGCCAATAGCCTTTCTAAATTAATATAGTTGCAATTTTTATTTTCATTATTGCCACCAAAACGTTGTAGAACATGTCATGTTTTGCATATCTAGCGGTGGAAACATCAAATATTTCATCAATTACACTAGCCACAAACATACAATAAATGAACAATTAAAGATAAGGCGTGGCTCTAAAGGGATAATATACATAATTATGTAAGTGTGAATGGGTTCACACGTGGTTGCACTTTCTTTAGATCAAGGGATCCTAGTCAGCCAAATATGAAAAAATCACAAGGTTTGGGGCGGGGGGATACCATTACAAGAAATACTATTTAATGATTATATCCAACTTGAAATCCATTCCACTCGATGAATATGTTCGTGAAGTCTAAGTAAATCTCTATCCCTCACAAAAGTTTTCTAGCATCATTTTGGTCTAATGTCTTGTTAGTAATCAGCTGGCAGGCCTTAGCAGAGGACAAGACATATATGGAACTAGTGTATCAATAAGTGTTTATGAGCCCGAAGTATATGGTACCGCAGATAAATCTGGAGGTCTAACAACTATAATAAGTGGTTATTCTTCTGATAGGGAGCATACTAATGCCATCGGAGTTGGCTGGTTTGTAAGTATTTATGTGAACCTTCTCCTGTTTATTTTGTTTGACAAATCAATTTGTATGTATGTTGAACGTCAATAATTTTAGTTTGTTTCATTTGCATATTTACCCCATTTAATTATCATACACATGCTTGCAAACTCTATTCTAATCTTAACGTTTAAAGACAGAATTTCATGTATTTACTATTCCATATTAATATTCACCTAAGGAAATAAGAAGAACTTGCTCGCTATCTCCACATGTGAATACATACGTAAAATATTATTATTAATATAAAACTAAGTTCACATTAAAGATAACCAAAAGTAAAAAATATAAAACACATGTAGGATATAAGAGGTTAAGACTTTTTGTTGTTCCGAAATATCCTTCTGGTACTCACCATAAACTGTTAAATATTTTTGGTAAAAGTGATTTTATGGTTGCATGTTGCCCTTCCAAATTTTTAACTCACTAAAAGCATGCACACCTGCATTTTATTGAAAACTGTGTGTTTATTCAAAAGTGTTTTTGTATGGGTGTTGGTTGTCCATCTAGTAACTCATCAATACGTATGCATATGTGTGTTCTAACACAAATATGTTTCTTTGCTTGTTTGAGATGGATTTAATATCAAGACCTATTTCTAACTTGTTTTAGGTTTGGGCAAGCAGTGGAGGTGATAGACGTGCTAGATTTCATATTTTCTATGTAAGTTGTGAATTCAGTTTCATATTAATTTATTTCTTGTCTATAAGGTTATGGTAACTTACTTTACTCCACTTTCTAGAATGACGGCCAAAAACATTGCTTTGATTTGCAATGTACTGGGTTTGTCCAAACGAATCCAAATGTATCTTTAGGTGGAAAATTATCGCACGTATCGAAATATGATGGGCGACAAGCTCAGTTGAATATTTTCATGTATAAGGTACGTCTACTGATAGTGTTTTGGACACTTAAGTACAGTGAGAAACAAAACTAAAAATTCTAGGGTTTAATAACTTTTACTGTGCTTATTATTCTTATGTTAAATTTTGAATATTATATTTCTTATTTTCTTCAGTAGATATTTTTGTAAGGTTTGGTCATCACTTTGGGTAGACTATTAATTAATAATTTAAATTTATAAATGAATTTTCAAATGACTTGATGTCATGCTCACTATTGTTGGAAAACCTAGGATTCCTAGGTAGATACACTTGTCTAGAGTTTAATGGTTATTTTTGCATAAATTTCACTGTACAAAAATATAGTACTCACAAATGTGTAAGGTTTCAAGACTTGATATGTTTTTATATAGGGTCATTTAACAGATTGCCACTAGAGGCTTGGTAGTACTCAGTTTTGCCACTAGTTTCAAATGGCTTACAGTTTTGCCACTACTTCAGTTGCGGCTGCTATAGCGAGGCCAAACGGCCAGTCTGAAGCGGATTCCGTCTGTTAGGCGTTAGTGGACTTGGTCCGCGTCTTACAGGTGGGACCAGTTTACTTCTTACAGGTGGGACTGGGCAAGGCGCTAGCTGCTGATGAGTGGGACCCACATGCCCTTGCTGAAAATAAACAAACACACCCACCTTTCTCTCTCTTAAACGTGGGACCAAGGCAACAAAAGGAAAGTAAAAAAAGGCAACAAAGGGAAATAGGAAAACAGTCCTGGCCATGCCGGCGGCCCTCGACACCGGAGCAGAGCCGACCTCGACGCCGCCGGAGCGAGGGCGGCGCGGCCGAAACGGCGGCGGCGTTCGTCGCGGTGGTGTCCTGCTCCAACTGCCGCTTCAAGTGCTGGCTTCTCCGTCCATGACGCTCCATCCGCTCATGGTCGTCTCCCTCACCCGGAGCTCCACCCCGCGGTCTTCGCCGTCCACGACGACCTCAGGAGGCAAGCGACAGGGAAAAGATGCATATGAGGATCAGTTGCTCACCCTAGTCGCTCTAGTATTATCAATTGGGGCGGAGGATCTCTAAGGCGCTCGATATCATCCGCGGCGAGCTTCGGCCGGTGGTGAAGGGGACGAGCTGATTCCGACTGCCCCAACTCGAACCAGTGCCACATTGGGCTCCGCCGGGTCCTACTATTCCTCCACGCGAAAGGACGCGAGCCGGGATGGACTAAAACGTCGGGATCGACGCCGTCTTCCTCGCCTCCGACCGAAGGTCGCCGTGCTCGATTCGCTTCCTTATGACCTCCCCCGACCTCTAAATCCACTCTATTTTGTTCCACGAGAGCCTATGGTCCTAACGGGCAAGTTTTTTATGCGCGAGGGATGGCTTATCCGACGACCACGACCGGGCGGCGCCGTCGATATTTTGTCGAGCACCTTGTGGGCGTGCTCTGGACATGGCCATGTCGGCATGAGTGCGTTCCGGGATATTCCTAACGATTTAGGAAGAAAACTTTATATCTTTGTGCGCCAAATGGGAAATACTACAACTTTGTAGTTATAAGGTTTCGCTAGTTTGGAACTTTCTATATTGCGATTTTGTGAAAAACATTTCTGGTCCAAATAGCATTGCCATGTTTGAGTAGGCAAATGAATTTTTCATAATGTAAAACCTTGTCAAATAGTTAGAGGGCTACTAGAATATGCCATTTTACCCACTTAGAAAAAGGGTTCACTTTTTAGGTAGATAAGTAGGTGTAAATCCCTATTTGAATTGAATTAAAAAATCAAATAAATGGGAAACCATGACATAGTTTGTCGAAATGAGGCCATATTTCACACACTCATGGTATATTTCACACACTCATGGTAATGCATCAATATGGTATAGCCAAAGGTGTGAGATTTCAAGCATTGCATGAAAATGCATCAATATGCACCAAAATGAGCTACAAAGAGCCCCAAAGGTAGCCCAAACAACCCCATTTCTAATCCTGTCATTTTTTCGACCTTCTCCAAATGATCTCAAACTCTAGGGTTAACATCTATTGCACTAATATAGTGTCCTTGACCAATATGGAGTCATTTCTCAAAACATAAACCACCTCTCTTCACACATGAGAGTTCATAGTTTGAGATGTGAGATTTTACACCATATTGAAGCATTTCTTGTTTGATATATATCTAGACCTTATTTATCAGTTGGAGCTGTTAGTACATGACAAACTAAGACCATGTGCACTGGATTTTCATTTTTTTGAAGTTTTATGAATATTTTATGATTATTTCAAAATCGGTCAAACCCAAGTTTGACCAACATTTAAACAAGTTTTAAATACCAAAATGAAAAACTAAGCCTGGGTCATTCTTAGTCACACCAAAATGAAGCTTTGGTGATTTTTTCAATTTTTTTAAATTTTCAAAACATCAACCACCTCTCTTCACACATGAGAGTTCATATTTTGAGATGTGAGATTTCACACCATATTGAAGCATTTCTTGTTTGATATATATCTAGACCTTATTTATCAGTTGGAGCTGTTAGTACATGACAAACTAAGACCATGTGCACTGGATTTTCATTTTTTGATAACTATGTCCTGTAAGTAGACCATGTGCGCTGGTTTTATATTTATTTGATTTTTTTTGAATTACTTATGCTCAACCCTAGCTCATTCCATCGATATCGTGAACGTGTGAATGTTGGAATTGAAATATGGATATAATAAGTTTTATATTTTTTATAGCAACTTAGTTGCATAAGTAGACCATGTGCGCTGGTTGTATGTTGTTTTGATTTTTTTTGAATTAGTTGTGCTCAACCCTAGCTCATTCCATCGATAGCTTGAATTGTGTGAATGTTTTTCATTTAACTGTGGATATAACAAGTTTTAATTTTTTTTTAGCAACGTAGCTGCATAAGTAAACAGTGAGCGAAAGTTTCATATTTATTTGATTTTTTCTAAATTATTTATGCTCAACCCTAGCTCACTGAAACCCTAAACCCCGTCCGAAACCCCCGGAATTTGTCATTTTTACATAGACCAAACTAAACAATATTACACACCGAAATTTTGCACATAAGAATAAATGTTCATTGTTGACATCCAGGATTTTTTTCACATTTTTATCTAAAACTTGAAAAATTCGAATTTTTTAGATCTAGATCTTAGATCCCGAAATTTGTCACAATGTTTTACGATTGTTTCATTTTACACAGGCCAAACGACACAAGAATTTGGAAAATCGCTTTGGCAAAGTTGTTTACTATATCATTGGCAACATCTGAGATTTTTTTCACATTTAAATTCGAAAGTTGAATTTTTTCGAATTCTGAACGGTTCTAGATCTAGATGTCGGATCTAGAAATTTGTCTTTTTTACACAGGCCAAATAACACAAGAATTTTGAAAATCGCTTTGGCAAAGTTGTTTCTTATATCATTGGCAACATCGGAGATTTTTTTCACATTTAAATTCGAAAGTTGACTTTTTTTGAATTCTGCACTGTTCTAGATCTAGATTTTAGATCTTGAAATTTGTTTTTTTACAGATGCCAAACGACATAAGAATTTGTAAAATCGTTTTGGCAAAGTTGTTTCCTATATCATTGGCAATATCGGAGATTTTTTTCACATTTAAATTCGAAAGTTGACTTTTTTTGAATTTTGCACGGTTCAAATCTAGATGTCAGATCTAGAAATTGTTTTTTTTACACAGGCCAAACGACACAAGAATTTGGAAAATAGCTTTGGCAAATTTGTTTCCTATATCATTGCCAACATCGGAGATTTTTTTCACATTTAAATTCGAAAGTTGACTTTTTTCGAATTCTGCACTGTTCTAGATCTAGATCTCCGATCTAGATGTCAGATCTAGAAATTTGTCTTTTTTACACAGGCCAAACGAAATAAGAATTTGGAAAATCGCTTTGGCAAAGTTGTTTCCTATATCATTAGCAACACCTGGAATTTTTTTCACATTTTCAAATTTTTCAAACTTGAAATTCGAATTTAAACCTGTAAGTTCAGGGCCCACTGTCAGTAACGCCAACAGACGGAATCGACTTCAAACTTGCCGTCGGGGGCAAAGTAGAGCAGACGCGACCAAACTAGGGGCAAAACTGAGGTCGATTCGCAACTAGGGGCAAAACTGAGGTCGTGGGCACAACCGAGGGCAATCCATTAAATAGCCCTTTTATATATGTTGTCTCACACCAAGGATTTTCCTACTCTGATGTTCTCAGAGACAGTTATAAAATATATTAGTGGAGGGTAATTCATTATGTTGGTATAATTATATTGAATATCATATCCTAAAACTATATAAATATGTTAAGTATAAAAATATATTTTGTCACTCTAATCTTAAGAAATAATCAACTTCGTTTGCATATGCTTCTATGAACATGTTCCTACTCAATATGTTCTTTGGTTTTACTATTCATATTGTTTGATCCATGTTCCTACACAATATGCTCTTTGGTTTTACTATTCATATTGTTTGATCCTTTTTTGTTATTAGGATGACCAGTCAAACTGGTGGGTAAAATCCGGCAAGGAGGGCCATGTAGTTGGATATTGGCCAAGTGAACTCTTCGGTTACCTGAAAGGGAAGGGTACAATTGGCTATTGGGGTGGTTTGGTTGAAGGCCCTACAATTAAATATAAGCCACCACCCATGGGCAGTGGACACCCTGCTTCAGAGGGGTATGGTAAAGCAGCGTATGTAAGGAATATTAAAGTTGTGGACAAACAACACAATCTTGTGATCGCACGGTCTCGTGAGTTTGACATGACTGTAGACAACCCGAAGTGCTACTCAGTTGCATTTAAAGAAGACGAAGAAACTGGAGTATATGCAAATTGGGGTGGTGCTGGGGATTGTCAGCTTTGATGTAGCAACAATGTTTGAATTATATTAATAAAGTGTTCTCTAGGAGTGTCTCTATTTGTGTTTCATTTTGGTAAATTTTGTGTCCGCAAAATCCTTGTTACAACTCCCGTTTTTTCGAAGGTTAACCCGACATGTCTTATCTGAAAAGGGATAATTTTGGAGATCTAGAACATGTCAATTTCATATGAGCATCAAATTATGAGGGTAGCATCGATTCTGAGCATTGTTAGCACTCAACAGTATGGTTGTGGAGCTATTGGTTACATGGAGCAAATGTTCTTTTGAGCCATTGTAATTTTTCCGTTGGTGTGTTAGGGAATTTCACACTTTGGATACTTCGGTCGCAAAAGCAACTAGGAACATTAGAGCATCTCTAGGAAAATTTCATCGCATATGCAATTTTGGGCAATCCCACTATATATTGGGGATTGGGGGATTTAGGATTAGGTCCCTCGACCCCTCCACATTCTTGAATCCACCGCTGCATTTTATCCACCACCAGTGAGTCCTCTCTGCATCCTCCCGGTTAATTTCTGAGACACCTCCATCAGATCGATGTATTTCACATCCTCCCGTGTCGGTAGCAGCCTCGGAGAGAATTTGCATGTGCACTTGTACCATTGTTCACATTACATTCATATCATTAATATGATGATGTCTTGTTCTTTCACGTGTGAGTGGTTTCATTAGTTCTTGGGAAGGGGGAAACCTTAGCTTTATTATTTTGATATGAGATAGAACTTAAATGGTTTGATACCCATTACCTTGTAGTAACCGTGTACTTCTGTATATCGTAGGAACATTGACATCATAATATTTGCCTTCAGGGCGGAAGTAGGATTTTCGTTTTAATGCAATGATTTAGTCGTCATCGTGCCCTATACTCAAACGGAGGTAGCCTTGAAACCCTTCCTCTGGTGGGGTACCACATTTCACTATGTTAGCATGGGAGTAGCGGAGAGCCACATAATCCCTCTCCACATCCACAGGTGATATCCCTTAATTGCTAGAGGCTCGGGCCATTAATTCGGGTTCTTACCGAGGCTAGTAGTGGTTGTGCGAGGGGCGTGTATGCCTGATAGACTCAGGGCACATCTTTATTCAGGACTCCACCCCTACATGAACAATTAGATATTAAACGATATAAACATCTCTGCGCTATAAATATTCTAGGGTGGAACCAATGCTTCCTGAGAATGCTTTTAGCCTTATTGCAGTTTCCATAACCATCACCGTTTGCTTTGCTTCACACTTTCTTTCACTCCTTGTTAAAAATGCAAAACCAAAACAATCCCTTTTCCACACACTTGATTTCTTTGGATCAAATTAACTTGCAGGTACAATTTTTTTGATAATCAAAGGAGAAGCCAAAGACTATTTCCTCACCTCCCTATGGTTCGATAACTCTTATTTTGAAACTAGCTACAACAACCTGTGCACTTGCAGGCATCAATTCCCAATGACCCCTTTTGGCTAGATTTAGGGTAAGATTAATGTTGAAGTTAAAATCTAGCCCTAACTTCGTATGAACTCGAATGGGCTCCTAACTGGGTTCCCATAGCCATGATTGGCCCAAACTTTGAGCATTTGTCCTGCCAGAGGCAAGCAGGAGCAGCGGGGATGCATCTGAAATGATGGGTGAGACTATCAGAAAATCAAGCAGACGCCATGTCACCCGTAAACTAGTATTATCTCATGATATCCTGGCTATATTAACTCACTTGTTCTTTACAATTTGTGCTTAATTGTCCAAACTAGAGATAAAACAAAACATTCAAAACTAGGACCCATTTTGAACCAACGTTTGATATTGTAGTCCCAGTTCAAGGACTACTGCATTTGAATGACAAGAATGGATGCATGCTCACTCTGTCATCCAGGCAATATGAGTTTTTCACTTTCTGTAGAATGTCCTTATAATTATCTAGAAAATTATCTTAATTAAGTTTGCAATCTTCATAGACGCTATGCCTCCTAACATGTTGTCATCAATTCCTGTTTGCTAATGGTTATTATTCACGGGTTTGGCTATTGCTGATTCTTTGAGACAAAACGTCCATTGTCTGGTACCATTTATGCTGTAAAAACTTACGGAATGACAAGGTGACAATCTTTGTAATCATCAAAAATGACAAGTGTTGCACCTTTCCAAACAAAAACAAAAACAAAAAAGAGGCACAATAGGATGTCCTTAGGTTTTTATCTTCTTAAATGTCATATAATAATTAGGGATATTACAACTGCTCCAAAGATGAGCTCTCTCACGTATCTCTCGTGTCGACACCCCGCCCACCGGTGGTGTCACGATGGGCGATCGTGTGGGCCATCGGAAGCTTCATTTCACCTCACGTGGCCAAGGAGTATACGCCGATCAGGATTGACTGGGGGTTCTGCCTTCAACAACGAATCCCATGGCCGCAGGAAGCATCTCCGGGCTCTCAACGCCCCCTGAAGCAGGGGCCCCTTTTATCTTCCCGGGGCCCCACGGGTCCTCCCACCCGGGGGAAGGACATCTGGCCGACACTTGGCGCTCCATGCCTGGGACGCGGAAGGAGGACAGGCTCGCTGGCCAGCAAGACGGGCATGAAAAGATGTCTTGCCTGCACCATGCTACGATTCGGCGCGGCGTGTGGACGACGCAGAGGCAAGCTGTCACCCCTCTGCCCTCGACAGCGACACCCGTCTGTCGCGGTGGCACACTCCTCACAAGGTGTCACGCATGCAAGATGGACATATGTGGTGACCCCTTATCGTACAAAAGGAAGCCCTTGTCCCGACAGAAAAGAGGTTTGCCGGTCTCCGTCGGCGTCCCCCAGAATGATCCAGAGGCTGGGGGCTCGGATGAGCCATGGAGTACCCTCGCCGCTGGTGCCGACCATACGCGGTCCTTGCTGGCGGAGACCCGTCCAACGACGTGTGTGGATAAGAAATATGTGGGTTAATGAAATGGAGATCTCGAACAGGTAAGATGCGTAGGAGAGGAAGGGAAAAGCCTACCATCGGGGGTTGTATCCTCTTCAAGGAAAGGAGGTGCGCCTGGCAGCTCGGCTCCTGGGTCCCCTCCTTGGCCAACTCGGGTCTCCTCCCATGCCCTTTTTGCCGGCAGCCCTCGGGAGCCTGCTGCTGATTGCGTGTTTGCATATTGGCAATGGCGTTGGTGTTCACCCCAAGCGAAGGTGTAGGATGTATCAAGTAGCAGTTTTCCCTCAGTAAAGAACCAAGGTTGATTCGAACAAGTAGGACTTTGAATCAACAACGAGGTATCCGACAACGATCTCTGTCGCTTGACCATCGTCGAATGTGGACCTGCACACACTCAAACTATTACTTTGCCCCCAACGGAAGGAAGGTTGCCAATCTTTCCGATCTGCTAAAAACAAAGCGGTTAAAACGTATGGTAAAGTGAATGAAATATGGAAATGGACCAGCGAGCAAGTTATTATGAAAAGCAAGTAAACGGTGTTGTTATCAATGCAAAAAGATGGATCGGGGGCCATGGGTTCACTAGTGGTGTCTCCCCATAAAATAAAATACTCATATGATGGGTAAACGAATTACAACTAGACAATTGACAAGATTATGAAACAAACTTAATCTAGCTATGACAAAGTTTCATGGTAATATTCATGTAGGCATAACGACAAATAACAAAGACCGTCATCCAACTGCATCTTTGTCTAAAAAGTCCACCTAGGGATCGCTATCCAGCCTGTCACCCATCGGTATTAAGTTGCAAGCAACACACAATTACATTAAGCATAGTGCATGATGTAAGCAATATTTATAATCATAAAGACATAAACGCCGCTGTTTTACCCCTAGTAGCAACAACACACCCTCGTCCTTACACGTTTCTGTCACTCGAGCGTAGGCACAAAAGGGGACATGAACCTACCATCTAGCATAAATACTCTCTCTTGGAGATACAAGCAATCACTTGGCCAAAGTAATTACGCAGATCAGAGATCATGCAAGAACATAAATTAACATATAAAAATCATGCACAATCTGATCATAACTTCATGATCCATTGAATCCCAGCAAACACATCATATAGCATTACAATAGTCAATATTGATCATGTTAGGCAGCTCACAAGATCATAAACTATGAGGCACAAGGGAGAGAGATAACCATCTAGCTACTGCCATGGACCCGTAGTCCAAGATGGAACTACTCACACATCATCCTGGTGGAAGGCATGGCGATGAAGAGCCCTCCGGGATCGATCTCCCCTCCGGCAAGATGTCGGGATCATCTTCAGAATCCACCCAAATTAGGTTTCGAGATGGCGGCGGCTTCGGGATGATTTTATGGAAAATAATGGTCACCCTGATATTTTTAGGGTTTAAGTGATTTTATAGGCGTCGGAGGGGGCCAAGGGGGTGCCCCAGGCGCAGGGGTGGGTTCCACCCACGGGTGGGCCCGGACCCGCAGCCACAGTCCAGCCCTGGCCTGTGGTGGCCCCCCCGAGGTCGCCCTCTGGACTCTGTCTTCGTCTTGGCGTAAAAATAATTCATGTAATTTTTAGTCCAATTCCGAGAATATTTCCTTAAGTGGATTTTCTGGAATACAAAACAGCAGAAAATAGGGAACTGGCACTGGGCATCTTGTCAATATGTTAGTCCAATAAAATTCCTCAAAATGATATAAAAAGTTAGTAAAAACATGTGACATTAATATAAAACAAACATGGATCAATAAAAAATTATAGGTACGTTTGACACGTATCACCATCCCCAAGCTTAACTCCTACTCGTCCTCGAGTAGGTAAGTGATAAAAAGAATATTTTTTATGAGACATACTAACAACATAATCTTGATCAAGATAGTAATGTAAAGCACATGATGTGAAATAAAGTGATCCAAAATAATTGTCTATAATTGACATTAAACAAACAATAATTAACATACACTAGTTATCATTGCTAGGAACTTTTCATGAATAAGTGTGTTGGAGACATGGAACCATACATAAGGTTTAGAAAGAAGAATTGAAAATTATGTCTCCAATGTAAAGCATCAATAATTATACAAAGCATCAAGTAGTTATTCATGAAATAGTCAAGATCTAGTCAAGTGATCTAATTCACTTCCTTCCCACATCAACTGTTTTGAAGTCTACTCAACTAGTGCAAGCAAGAAGTGCTTTTTGGCACCATGAGGTTATGGCAAATAGAATAATGATGGGGGTTTGAAAGGTCAAAAAGAAAGGCTCAAACAGTGAAGAGGGTGACCGCAAGACAAGATGAAGTCTCGTAGTTGACAATGTAAGAGTAGTGATTGCCATGCAATGGAAGCACATAGAGCTATGAATGTTTCTCCAATGGAACTAGTGGGGGTGCATCCAACTTGATTTCTCATGAAGACCTGGAGCTCACTTGAGGAGGCTCATCCTTGGAATATGCAAGCCAAGTTCTATAATGAAGAGATCACCACATAGTTATGCAATGAAAAATATGAAAAATCTCTAAAACTTAAGTGTAGTGCGCATCGACCACGAAAGCACCAAAATCGCCCAAAATACGTGGTAGATGGTCGCCAACGACCAGTGGTATGGTGGCAATCGTTGGATCCTCAATATAGTTTGATTTCCTATAACTATTCATCAATGGATATGTGCATTTGATTCCACTCACATCTTGAGAAATGCACACCTTTTTGAGGAACTCATATTATATTGGCGTTCTAAATTTTTCCTCCCATTTCGGCAATCGATGCTAATGGGGGAGAAGTTTAGAGGGTTTAAGGGGATTTGGTTTTATGCTTTTGTTTGGTTCTTAATCATTTGCCTTTAATGCTCTTGCATCTTTTCTTGCTTGTCTTGCAAGGTTGCTTTATTCATTATATAAACCCTCTTGAAAGGGATTGTCATCAATTACCAAAATGGGGGAGATTGAAAGAGCATGGCTGCCCCATGTGTGGTTTTGGTAATTAATGACAATCTCTATGGACTAATGTTTGTATTGAGCTACTTGTAGGTTGTGTCCATATGCGTTGCTTGGTCTCCATATGTTGGAGTCAAGGCTAAGGGAAGAAGATTGTATGTTGATCAAGGCTAAGTGCAAGTTGATCAACACACAAGGCTAGTGAGGTTGTGTGGTGCAAGTTCAAGATGATCAACATGAATATATCACATGCTTGAAGCTTGCCATCCACTTTAAGACAATGGCCACGTGAAGATATGCCGAATAAGAGGTTCTCCCATATTGGTGTATGGGGGAGCAACATGTGAGTCTTCACCAAGCAAAGCACAATCAAGAAAGGTGGTCCATCTTGAGAAGATAAAGATCGTCATCGTCGACCTCAAGTGGATTATGCGCAAGGCAAAGGTATGATCTTGATAGGTTTCTATTTTACCGGTCTCATGATGTTCGTTAAGAGACCGGATTATAGGATAGTTAACCGTACTATCAAGAGGGGCTCTCGACCGAGTATCTTGATCGTATCGTTCGTGGAGAGCTCAAACCTTTGCATCATTGGCATCATCTTTATTGATTCTTATTTGTCTCTTTTCATGGTGTGGTCTTGGTGCTTGTCGTGCTTGTCATGACAAGGCCAAGTTCACCGAAAATCATTTTGTATGCGTCTTCTATTGTGTTTTCTGTGTTGGAGATTTTGCCGGTTCATCCGTTTGGAAGGTTTCACCATTCCAACCCTTTGCACAATCTCCCTTGCTTGTTTCAATATTTTCACTTTTTGTAGGGTAAGATCTTGTCGTCCTTTTTCCAACAAAATTGGTTTCACCTCATTCGGACTTCATTTGCAAAAGTTATGGTAGTTTTGGTGTTGCTGCTTTTTTTTGTTGGAACTAGTCCGGAGGAACACCGGAGATGGTCCGGAGTCTCCGGTCCACAGGACCCGGAATCTCCGGTCTACCAAGTTTTGCTCCAAGCGACTCAAAGTGTGGCGCGGTACTGGATAGGGGTCCGGAGGAACACCAGAGTCTCCGGCCTCTCTAGACCGAAATCTCCGGTCTGCCCCGATGACCCAAAGTATGGCGCGCCTCTGGTGCCCAGTCCGGAAGGAGTCCGGAGCCAGGATGGAATCTCCGTCCATGGCCGGAGTCTCCGGTGCACTTACACCGGAGTCTCCGGTCTGGGCAGTCTCCAACGACTAGTTTTTGTGGGGACCTATAAAAGGCTCCCTTCTTCCCCAAGTGACCTAAGGTTTTTCTGCAGCACGAATTTCTCTCTCTCTCCGACCATTGTTGACCTTGAAAACCTTGCCCCCCTCTCAATCCCTCCAATGAATCTTGCATATTTTTGAGGGAAAAGTGAGAGGAGATCTAGATCCACATTTCCACCAACCAATCTCTCCTCTAAGTGAGGGGAACCTAGTGGATCTAGTTCTTGGAGTTCTTTTGTGGTTCTCCTCTTTGTTCTTCCTCTCTTATTCCCCATTGAAAGAACAACTATGCCCGAGATGTCGCCTAGAGGGGGGGGGGGGTGAATAGGCGATTAAAACTTTTTCTAATTAGGGGCTTGATAATTGCGGAATAAAACTATGTGTTTAAATTAACAAGCCAACAACCTAAATACTAGGCTCACCTATGTGCACCAACAACTTATGCTAAGCAATTCAAGCAACAAGGTGATAGCAAGATATGAACTTCAAGCACGAAGGCTATCACAATGTAAATTGCATAAGTAAAGCTCGGGTATAGAAATAACCGAGGCACGTGGAGACGAGGATGTATTCCCGAGTTCCTCCTTGTTAAGGGAGTACGTCTCGTTGGAGGGGTGTGAGCTCGCCACAATAGGCCTACTCAAGATGCCACAAAGGCCTCACCCTATTCTCCGATGAACCTCACCCAAGGGATTGGTTCACCTTCCACTATCGGAATCCTTCGGGGCGGATTCCGGAGCCCTTTACAACTTCTCTTTGGGGCACACACCCACAACTCAATTGGGGGCTCCCAAACTCGTGCCGAAGCTTCACAACTCGAAGTCTTCGCGGCACCTCCAACCGTCTAGGGTACACAATGCACCCAAGAGGCAACAAGCTCTTGGGAACACAATGCACCCAAGAGTAACAAGCTTCTCAACCTTCAACTTCACGTATCACCGTGGAGAGAGCAACCCGATGCAACAAATGCAAAAAGGCAAGAGCACACAAAGTGCTCAAAACCTTCACTCCCAAATTCCAACCAAAGCAACTAATGCTATGGAGGGAATAAGAGAGGAAGAACAAAGGGGATGAACACAAAGCAACCCCAAAATCTAGATCCACAAGTTTCCCTCACTTAGAGGGGATTTTGATTGGTGGAATGGTAGATCTAGATCTCCTCTCTTGAAACCCTAAATTTGGGCAAGAATCATTGGAGGGGAAGAGAGGAATCAAGCTCACAAGGATTAGAGCAAAAGGGAAGAGCAAGAACAGGTGAGCAAGGTCAGCAACCAGGTTTTGGGGGGGGGGAAGGAGGCTTTTTATAGCCTCCCCAAAAACTAGCCGTTGGAGCCTGTCCAGGCCGGAGACTCCGGAGTAAGTGACCGGAGACTCCGGCCTGCTGGGTCATCGGGGAGGCCGGAGATTCCGGTCATTGGGGCCGGAGACTCCGGCCAGGCCGGAGACTCCGGGCACCCTCCGGGGGAGCTCCGGACCCCTATCCAGAGGCGCACCACACAGATGCACAGAAGCTGAGAAAAACTGGGGGCCGGAGATTCCGGGTCCTCGGGCCGGAGACTCCGGTGGGCCGGAGACTCCGGTCCTTCTCCGGGGGCACTCCGGACCCCTATACAGAACCGCACCACAGCAGACACAAACCGCAGCGAAATCAGGGGGACCGGAGACTCCGGGTCACAGGGGGCGGAGACTCCGGTGTGACCGGAGACTCCGGACCCTCTCCGGGGTAGATCCAAACAGAGAGAACCAGAACTGTCATAACTTTTGCAAATGAAGTCCGAATCGAGTGAATCCAATTTTGTTGGAAAGAGGACGACAAGAGCTTACCCTACAAAAACTGAAAATATGAAAACAAGCAAAGGAGATTGTGCGGAGGGATGGAATGGTGAGACCTTTCCAAGCGGATGAACCGGCAAAATCTCCAACACCAAAAACGCACAAGCTTTTCATCAAGACTCCGTTTTCAATGATCTTGGGCTTGTTTCGAAGATAATCACAAGCCCTACAAGATCATGCATATACACATCATAGTCTATCATGTGAGGAGGAAATCATAAGGAGAGAGTTTGACCTCTCGTAGAAGAGACAAACCGGTAAAACCTCCGATATCAAAAACGCAAGAAGATATTCATGAGATCCGTTTTTGATGAACTAGAGCTTGGTATGGAGATGAACACAAGCTCTAAATTCTCACATGGATAAAAGCCAAATAAGAACTAATAAAGATGATTGCATGGATGCAAAGGTTTGAGCTCTCCACAAACGATACGATCACGATACTCGGTCGAGAGCCCCTCTTGATAGTACGGCTATCTATCCTATAATCCGGTCTCTCACTAAACAACATGAGACCGGTAAAATAAAAGCCCTACCAAGATCATACCTTTGCCTTGAGCATTAATACACTTGAGATCGATGGAGACGATCTTCATCTCCTCAAGGCGAACCATCTTCTTGATTGCGCTTCGCTTGGTGAAGAATCACATGACGCTCCCCCATACACCAAGATGGGGAAAGCACTCTTCGGCATATCTTCACTTGGACTTGAGTGTCGATCAACCCGCACTTAGCCTTGATCAACACAAATCTCTTCTTCCCTTGAGCTTGACTCCAACAAATGGAGATCAAGCAAAGCACCTTGACTCCAACACATGGAGACAAACTTGGCCTTGATCAACAAATGATCTTGACACAAGCTAAAGGACAACCTACACATAGAGCTCAATGCAAATATTAGTCCATAGAGATTGTCATTAATTACCAAAACCATGCATGGGATCAACCATGCACTTTAACCCATAAGCATTTGTTGCTTTGTTGAAATTTGAGAGTGAAGGATTTGAGCACTTGTGCTCTTGCCATTTGCATTGGTTGCATCGGTTTGCTCTCCCCACGAAAATTCGTGGAAGTGAAGGTTGTGAGCTTGTTACTCTTGGGTCTTTGGACCCTAGACGGTGTTGTGGTGATTTGGGAGCCCCCGATTGAGTTGGGAGTGTGCCTCAAGAACTTTGTAAAGGCTCCGGATTCCGACTTGAAGGATTCCGATAGTGGAAGGTGAACCTCACCTTTGTGGTGCGGTTCATCGGAGAATAGGGTGAGGCCTTTGTGGCATTGAGTAGTCCTGTGGTGGCGAGCTCACACCCCTCCAACGAGATGTACTCCCTTAACAAGGAGGAACTCGGGAATACATCCTCGTCTCCGCGTGCCTCGGTTATTTCTATACCCGAGCTCTTTACTTATGCACTTTATATTGTGATAGCCTTCGTGCTTGAAGTATTATATCTTGCTATCACCTTGTTGTTATCTTGCTTAGCATAAGTTGTTGGTGCACATAGGTGAACCTAGTATTTTAGGTTTTGTGTGCTTTATAAATTAAACGCTAGTTTTATTCCGTATTTATCAAGCCTAATCGTAAAAAAATTAAATCGCCTATTCACCCCCCTCTAGGCGACTTCCTTGTCCTTTCACATACCCGCCACCGTACCACACGCCTCGCGACCGTCAGATCAAACCAACCAAAAGTCATCAAAGGTCCGAGAACTAATTCGCATCAGAAGGCCTCCGAAAACCTAATTTCATCCGCTGCTACTATAAGAAGGAGAAGAAACACCCACCGGAAGAGAGACATCACCCACCATCACGCCGCCGAATTCATTCATCACCATCTCCACAAAGTGCTGCCGCATCTCCACACTACCATCACCACCATAGACATAGCCATACTACTTTGTAATCTTGATCTCATCACGATTGGCGACATTGTAAGAACTATCATTATTTTCAATCCAAGGTACTATTTACAACAATGTTATCTATTGCTGATCTGATCGCGATGTGTGAGTAGTCCACTCGGGCTAAGGGCTGAGGCCTAGCCTCGCAGCTATGTGAAATATATTAATCATGGGAAATTAGCTTAATGAGTTCTTTATGTTATACATGTACGCGTTTGTATCTGTGCCTCGATCCTAGGACTTGTCAGGTACCCAAGACCCTGAAGAGTGATCAAGGTGTAGGTATGACGAGAGATGCATGGAAGGCTGAGAACGAAACTCAGTGACGACAAGACGAGTACAACAACTGAAAGTAATTCTCTTAGGAACAACAATGATGTCACAGTAGTTAATGATTTTGTCTGTTAATTCTACCCCTCGAGATGGATTAGGGCCAACGGTTGGACAAATACTCTATGGTAACCAGTGTTCTGAGCCATAGTGATTTATGGACACATTGCCTACATATATTATATAGCACAAGAATTAATTATTACTAATCGTTTGCATCCTTATCTTATTTTTCCCATGAAATTAAGGCACTATTGTAGGTGAAACCTTAAGCCCTGGTCTATTTTAATCCATTAAGAACAACCTTTTCAGAGAACAAGATTGGTCCAGTGAAATGTAAATTTAACATAACTTTCTTAGGCTTGTTGACTAACCTTATCAAGCACACATACTTCCTGGTTCGATAAACCCTAGGTCTCATAGGAGAAAAAGCTACGTACTACAATCCGATATTCCGGATCGGAGGTATCAATGTCACCTCACGTGGATCTGCCTTGAGCAATTTCCTATGGCATTAGGAAGCATCTCCGGCTTCTCAACGACCCCTTGAAGGAGGGGGACCCTTTTCTCTTCCCAGGGCCCCGCGGGTCCTCCCACCCTGGGGAAGGACATCTGGTCGACACTTGGCGCTCCACGCCTGGGACGCGGAAGGAGGACAGGCTCATTGGCCAGCAAGACGGGCATGACAAGACATCTTGCCTGCACTACGCTAAGATCCGGCACGGTGCGTGGATGACGTAGAGGCAAGCTGTCGCCCCTCTGCCCTCGGCCAGCGACACCCATCCGTCGCGGTGGCACACTCCTTGCAAGGTATCTTGCATGCAAGACAGACATATGTGGTGACCCCTTATCGTACAAAAGGAGGCCCTTGTCGAGAGAGAAAAGAGGGTAGTCTCACTAGACTCACACCGAGGGCAAGAGTTGAGAGAAGGGAAGGAAGGCCACATCAACAGGCTCATGCTCAGACTAGCAACATCAAACACAAGAGAGAAGCTTCACCATGAGAGTAGATCCCGGGAGGGATAGCCGTCGCGGGGAGGCACAACCTCGTAGCTTGTACCCGAACTTCACAAATCAATCCAAGATCAGACAAGTAGGACGTAGGATTTTATCTTCGGATGGCCTGAACCTGGGTAAAAAGCTTTGTGTGTCACTGTCTTCGACCGATTCCGCCTTCGACGGTCACGTGCGAACTCCTCGCGCCCCTCTGCCGAACAATACCGTAGGGGGTCGTCCCGGTACCCCCGGTGTCCGTGTTTCTACACGCGACATCTCGGGCAGGCAAACTGAAGTCGTTGTTCCATTCTTCGTTGTACAGCTCCCCATCTTTTCATCGTCTAACATTTTTCAATACACTATTTAGTTGCAATGTTGATAATGAAACTCTACATCCCTTTAGCTAAATCAGGTAATCTACTACGAAAGATGTTTTCAGGTTCAAAGGTTTTTGTTCTGTTTAATATTTGTATGAATTACTATCAATATACCTTCAAAATTTGACGAGCGCAACAACACTCCATGGTGATCTAGTGTGCGTTAAAGTAACAAGGTGCACTCGTGTACGGGTGTTTCGTCTTTGCAGAATTATTCTATTGGTGAGAGACAACAATTCTTTGAAAAACAGGAATTCGACATCACCACTCCCATATGCATAGTGAAAAGTTTATATTGCTAAAATATCGCTCAGTATGTTACTTAGAATCGTAAGATCATTTGGAGACAACATATTTATCTTTCAGAACATTAATCTAAGTGAATTTATCGTGACCAACAAATCGAGTGGGTCTAGCACATATACATGTAAAAATAATGGTAAAGGAATACTGGAGGCACAAGATGAAAGAGGACGGTGTAGCTGATGGCCTCTAAAATTCTGACATGCGTTGCAAATTGATGCATTGAGTGACTTGGTAGAAAATATAGTATTAACTCTAGGGACTTCTCGACACTAGTGCGCGTGTAGAGTCTGCCTTCAAATTTACTGTTGAGTCACTGTGGTTGCACAATCCTTCTCCAATTATCACTTGTCCAATGTCCGATTTTGATAGCTCCTCGGGTGGTTTCATCACATGACCGCCCCACATGATCATGCCTGCGACCCATGTCATTGGTTATCGATGGTTTTCCGACTGACCTCTACTCCAACAGAATCCATTCTTTCCTTCTGAATAACACCACCTCATCGCCTTCGTCTTGATCATTTGCAACATGATCTAATCTGAAACCTCGATTCTGATACACATTTATTTGCATTATACGCATTTAGATCATTAAAACAGTAGACGAGAGACGATACGATGTTCAACGATTAATGCCTACGTCCATAGGGCAGGCTTAACATGTGCTCCATTTACATGTACTAATCAACATAGTATAGTCGAGGACAAACCCACTAAGGCCATCAGACACATCACAATCACCACACCACACCGGTCTAGTCACCCCTGCCACGAGCAAAAGACCGCCCCCTTGCAATCTTGTGTCTAACCTATCCGTTTTGCCACATCTATTCTAGATACCAACGATGCCTTTATATATTATGATCATACTACAAATGTTGACTCCAACACCTAACCTACCGCGTAATCCAAATCCAAGTACATTAATGATGAAGAAATCCATTACAAAGACAACCGGTATTAATGAAAATAAAATAGTAGAACAAGACATGTGCACAATCAGGGCATGGCCGATGAAGATATCCATTAAAATCACCATAATACAACTTTATATTTTTTTCTTCAACTAGCTTTGGGTACAAATACCTCAAAAAAAAAGTAAATTAATTATAGAAAGCTAAAGTTGTTAAGAGCAGGTCTTATGGGTATGATGGATTCGATTAAGGTATCCACCTTTGTTCTCACTCATGTGCGTATTCCCAACGGATTTCTAATAGTGTGGTAAACAATTGCAGAAAGATGATCCACATGAATTCGAAATTCAGGAGCCATAGATGGTCTACCTAAATTAGAAACATGTAATATTATCGTCATTGCAATATTACTACCTGAATAAAAGTTATCACGACAAATTCCGCACCTTATGCAGCCTCCTAGCTTGGTCGTAAGTTCAGATAAATTTTTGTTTTTGACGGGGAGATCAGATAATTTAAACAAGAACAAAAATGTCATACTAATTTGATGTTTCTATTTTTATCTTGAATACTAGTTGACGGTTCTTTTTTTTTCTTAATCATTCTGACAGAGGATAGCAAGCTTAGCATCGACTTCATCCATGATACATCAACTTATCCCTCTTGGCCTGAAATATAGTGCATTAAATTGGAATCATGTGCAAGTTCCAAAAAAAAACAGTACGTTTAAAGAAGATAAAAACTAACATGCATCTAAATAAGGTAGAACATATGACGCTAAGCGAAAATATCATACTTGTACCTCGTATACAAGAGGATTTGTTAAGCATAAGTTGTGACATGTAGTTCTTATTGCGGTTGTTCGGCTCTTTTCGACATTTGGTTATGTTCTTCTAAGTATTCAAAACTTTGGATGCATTCAATCAGTGTAGAGGCCAAGGGCATTCTCTACTTTTCGAAAATGAAATTCATGTACATGTTACATGATCATTAGGACGAGTAGGTTTGGCATCACAATCATAGTTTCTCTCAAGTGAAATATCATAGCTGGTTGATGTTACCTATACTATACTAACAGAGAGCAAAGATGCTACACAAAAAACTGGGAGAATAGATCGGAAAGGAGGTCAAACAATCCATTTTCTGTGGTTCGAATTATGAAAATGCAACTGTGAGCAACATGATAGTGTCGTGTACTTAAAACATGATACAGATACTATAATATTCAAACAATTATGTAAGAACGGAGAGAGGCACAGGAAAAAAAGCGACGGAGCCCCGACCATGGCCGCGTCCAGGGATGCGCCGCCGCCTCCCTGATCTCCCATCTCCGGCCTCCTCCGCCTCCATGCCGACCAGATCCGGAGTCCTCTCGGCGCCCTCTCTCCACCCTTCTCGAAGTCCGGTGCCGCCGTCGCTGGGTCGCGGCGGGTCGCGGCTGAGTGAGGCATGTGACGGACTGAGGTCCGCCCGCCGTCGCTACTCATGCCGGCCGTCGTGAGCCGCTCCGTCCGCTGCCCCTCCTGCCACCTCGAGCTTCAGGTCTCTGCTGCTCCTCCTCGCTCATGTTTCTTCCGTCGGTGCAAGAGCTGAAGGCCGCCCTGGACAAGCTGTCTACGCCCACGTCTCTATAGTCTACTCTGGCACCACCGGCCGTCACGCTGGCTGCGACCGCGTCCGCGCTGGCTACTCCGGCTCCGTCGGCCGCCTCCGCCGCCGCGTTGGCCGTGGCCTCCCGCAGGGCCGACCCGGGATTTGGTGGTCGGCTATCCGTGCTGGCTGCTCCGGTTCCGTCAACCGCCTCTGCCGCACCGCTGCCTTCTGCATCGGCGTCCGCCTTGGACCTGCCGGTGGAAGATTCGCCGCCGCCTCCTCTCTCGGACAAGCAGCTACGTGCTCCTAGGCTGATGGCTGGGGGGCTCGGGTCCCCGTCGTTGCCGCCGCTTGGGCGCCCCTGCTGGCCGGAGCTGCCCCTTCTAGCGTCGGCCACCCCGGCCCCGACACCCGATGATCCGTTGTCGCTTAGAGAGCTTGGCTCTGACCCTGCCGTTGTGGTTGAAGGCCTCGGGTCCTTGTCAATGCCGCTGACTGCCTCAGGCGAGGCAGCCACTATATCCGTGGAGGTGACCTCTGTCAAGGACGGCGACGATGATGAGCGTGATGACAGGACGTCGGAAAAGCTGGTGGCTCCTGTGCTTGGTCAATCTTCAGTGTTGCCATGCGTTGAGCATGTGGATCACCCTTCTGTTGTTGTCTCTCGTGAAGTTGAGGGCAGCTAGGAGCATGTGGGTCGAGGGCGTCAAGCCGGCCGAGACGCTACCCTCATGTCTTCGAGGGAAGGTGTCGAGCGGGGCCTCGCCTTCAAGCGTTGGGCTCGGGGAAGATGCTTCCGTTGCCTCGAGCGTGGCCACCAAGTTAGCGCTTGTCGTGGGCCTTTCAGATGCATTCGTTGTCGTCGTCCTAGTCATCGGGAGAGGTTCTGTTGTGCTCGCTCTCCGATTGTTCGCGATCGCTCTCCGACTACTCGTGCTTGCTCTCCGGTCACTCGCGCTCCTGACAAGCGAAGCCGCTCTCCGTCCGCCCAGACTTGTTCTTCGCTGCGTGTGTCAGTGCCGCCAAGATCCCCTCCTGGTTGTTCCAAGGATTCCAATGTCGACGGTTTTTTTTATCTCTACTTTGGAATCTCAGCTTGCCCTATTGCGGATGGAGCTCCTTCAGAAGGTTGAGCTGCTTCGTTGTGAGCTCCACGACGCTCTTGCCCAGCTTCATGTTGCATCCGTTGAGCCTTTGCCGCCCGAGTTCCAGATTGGCTCCATTGATGCGGGGACTGAATGCTTGTTTGGAGAATTTTCTCCCCGTGCTTTGCGTGCGACGCCGCCTGCCCTTGAGAGTGTTGTCATCTCCGAGGAGGTGACTCCTATTGTGGAGATCTCGCCCGAGGTGCAGGATCCTTGTGGGGAATCACCTATGGTGCTTCCGTTTGAGCTGGTTTCTATGGAGCCTTGTGGGGAACCACCCCCACCTCTGTCTGAGTCCTGCCAGTCGGCCTCCTCTGTGGATAGTGGAGGTTTGGTTGGTTCTGTCGCTTTCTCATCCCTGAGCGACCGGATTGATGAGACGGCTGTGTTGGTGCCTAGCTCCGATGCTCTATTTGGCAAAGAGATTTGCGACTTGCTTGTCAGTTTAGAGGCGGCTTGCCCTGGATATGGCAAGGATATTGCTTGCGTCTTGGCAGGGACAGTTTCAGATGGTGTTGTCATGAAGGTGGAGAAATCTCTCAGAAGGAGGGCAAGAAAGAAGCTTGGCTTCACAAGGAAATCTTCCGCTTTTTTTTTTATGGTTGAGCCAATTTGCGGTGTCGTGTTTTCGGTTCGCTGTTGTGATAGGTTGGGCGAGTAGTTGTTTGCTTGTCGTTGTTGCTCGCTTTTAGGTGTTGCTCTTTGTTGTGGTGTGGGCTTCTCCCGTGGTGTTGGTTGTTGGTGTTTGTTGTATGGTTTTCGCCCGGTTTCTCCCGCTAGTAAACCGGACACCTTCTTCTTAATTAATGAATAAGGCAAAGCTTTTGCCTTTTGTTTCAAAAAAAAAAGTTCAAACAATTGGCCAGATTAACGTCCAAACATATAGTATGCACTATTTCTAATGGTAAGAGCAAAACAATTCTAATTTACAAGAATAAATAGCAATGTAGATCTAGAGAAAGAAAAAGGTTTAGCAGTGTAAATTCAACTAGTCCACTTCTTTCACAGTTGTTTATTCCCTGGTAAAACTGATCGGAGATACAAGACAAAACGTCAGCTAAGTTTCACTTGATAATTTCCACTACACTGCTGGTAAAACACGTTGTTCAAAATACATAAATTATGGGAGTCAATATTGATGTCTAGAGAACAAGCATAGCTTAATTAACAGTTTATGTTGTGGCTCATGTAAGGTAATTTTCATTAAAAAAACATAAAGCTCTTTTCCAAAATATAAGACGTTTTGGTATGCTCGTATATATCAGGCTAAGTGAAAATATCACACTTGTACCTCGTACAAAAGGGGATTTGCTATGCATAAGTTGTAACATGTAATTCTTATTGCGATTGTCTGATTCTATTCTTCTAACTATTCAACACTTTGGATGCATTCAATCAGTGTAGATGCAAGGGAATTCTCTCCTTTTCAAGAATGTAATTCATGTACAAGTTATATGATCCTTAGGACGACTTGTTTGGCATCAGGATCATAGTTTCTCTCAAGTGAAATATCACAACTGGTTGATGTTACCTATACTAACGGAGAGCAAAGATGCTGCAAAAAAGACTGGGAGCAAAGATCGGAAAGGAGGTAAAACAATCCATTTTATGTGCTTCAGTTTATGGAAATGCAACTGTGAGCAACATGATAGTGTTATGTAAATTTAAAACGTGATAAATATATTATAATATTTAAATAAAGTGCTGGGTCATAAGTAAACAGATAGTATGCACCGTTTCTAAGGCTATGAGCAAAACAATGATAATTTAAACATAAATAGCAATGGAGATCTACTGAAAGAAAAAAAGGTTCAGCAGTGTAAATTCAGCTAATCCACTTCTTTCACAGTTGTTTATGCCCTGGTAAACTTCGTCCGAGATACAAGACAGAACGTCGGCTAAGATTCATTTGTTAATTTCCGCTACACTGCTGGTAGAACATGTGGTTCGAAAGATATAAACTATGGGAGTCAGTATTGATGTCCGGAAACAAGCATAGCTTAATTAACAGTTTGTATTGTGGCTCATGTAAGGCAATTTTCTTTATATAAAACATAGATTGTCTGGTCACTAAATATTCATCTGTCCGAAATTATAAGATGTTTACGCTGAATTAGCCTACCAAAACGAGTTTTAATTAGGGACAGAGGTAGTACAAGTTATCTTTTTTTTTAGCTTTTACTGTTCTCGGTGATTGGCTTTCACCATTTCTTTGAAATAATAATCTCGGAAGAAATGAACAGAGGAATAGAAAGGCACATATCAAATGTTTTAGCTTTGCAATTATCTAGTACCAAACACAAATAATAAAGCAAAACAAGTACTAGTAGTTGAAGCAAACTAACCTTGGGCCTGATTCGGCAGGGGAGGAGACAATGCCATCCGGTAGGGAAGTGCAGGTCCAGAGGAGAACCTTTCGTGCGGCAGCTTCAGCACGCTCCTCTCCTCCAGGTTCACAGCGTACACCCAGTACTCGCCAAACCCCTTGAGGAAAACAGTCCCCTCGCCGGCATCCATGATCCTAATGCTGCCACCACTGAGGTCTGCAAAGAGCTCAAACACACCCTGGAACGTGGCCAGTTCCCAGACCTCCTCCCTCACCCATCGGCCTTTGGTGCTCCTGCTCCTGTCGAGAAGCCATACATGGAACGCAAACGACTTCCACGCCATAGCCACGATCCGGAGCTCCCCGTCCTCGCTCCTCATGACCCTCATGTCCCCATCGTACTGCTCTCGCATGCTGGCGAGTAGCCTGATGTTGGAGGAGAACTTCTTCGTGCGCGTGTCGAGCACCAGGAGGTACGCTTCGTCGTCGTCGTCCATCACCCAGTACACGCAGCCATTGGCGTGCGCAGGGTCGCCCACCCCGCTCAGCATTGGCATCACGACCTTGCCGCAATTGGCTTCCGGAAGAGTGCTCCATTGCCCCGTGCGCGAGGAGAAGACGCAGAGGCGCGGCCCGAACATGAAGTAGGTGGCGAGGATAACCTCGAAGGAGAGGGTGCTTGCGCCGGCTCCACCGTCCATGGTGACGAGAGCGGCGCCGAGGTAGGCGGCTTCGTCATCAAGCCGAGGCGTCGGTCTGTCCTGTACGAGGAAGGAGCGGCGGGACAAGGGATCGCAGACGACGAAGTTGCTCGGGATGTTCAAGCGTTCGTGGAAGGTGGAAGAGAAGAGGAGGAGACCGTCGCGGGTGTCGGCGAGGGTCCAGTGGTCGACGTCGGGGAGGCCACGGAGGGAGAACTCACCGTAGCGCGCGGCGCAGCCTCCGACGCCCCGAGGCGGCGGGAGCACCGGGAGGAAGCCGGGCTCGAGAATCACGCCGACGAGTTGGCCGCCGATCCTCTCCGCCTTGAAACCACCGTTGCAGATGAAGAAGCCGACGAGCGGGGGCGGGTGGAGGCGGCGGAAACGGCGAAGTAAAGCCGGGGAGACGGAGATGCGGCGCCAACGCCGGCAGACGACGGCCGCGCGCGCAAGGCTAGCGGGAGAAGGGAGCCGCAGGAGAATCTCGGCGAGATGCCTGTCGTCGAGCCCCGCCGTGGCATCGGCGGCAGCGGCCGGCGGCGACAACCGCCTCTTTTTGCCGCGCATTTTTTGCCTTTTGGAGGGAAAATGGAGAATGTGTGGTGGATCTGGCGCCTCTTCTCTACGACGAATGCTGCCTAAATAAACGAGATGGAACGGGCCGGGGTAAGAGTTTGGTGCCGGTGCATATCTCCATCGTAGGATTCGATGGGCCTTCCGTTGGGACACAAACAGGGCCTATTAGGGCATATTACCATGCCATAGTCAATGGGAGGTGCATGAAGTGGCGCATTTCCACTTCTCAAAAAATAAAAAGTGGCGCATTTCCGAGAGGAGCGTTTTGGATTTTTTTAAAAAATTCACAAATAACATTTCCATGTTTCAAACAATTCTGAAACAAAAATAACAGATATATACAATGATTATTTCTACCGGTGTGAAAAGAACAAATGTAAAATGTTCTGTATTTTGAGCTGTGTAAAAATGACAAATTTCTGGATCTGAGTTGGTGAACGGTGCCAAATTTGAAAAATTTCAGATTTTCAGGATTTTTCATTTTTTTGCAGGACAAAAATACAAACTAATTCTGTTGAAATTTTGCAGGACTATAGAATTCGACATCGTCAATATATGGGATTTCTTCGGAATTTTGTCAAACTTGAAAATGTTGATTTCAAAAAATCAAATAAAAGGCTCCATGTAGGATGGCCACCAAAGCGTCTTTTCGCGCATTTCCTCGCATGCTTCCCCAAATGGTTATGTCACGAACAAATTTTATATCTAGGAGCACATTTATGCTTTTTATCGCGAGCTCCTGGGCAGTTCGACCATGCGCGTCCGTGGGTTGACGCCCAACACCCGGGGTGGTGTTTAGTTGGTTTCGTGAGAGGAAAATCTTTCTTTGGTCCTAAGTTTATCTGACCCAGAACTCGAAAGTTTGGTGGCGAGTATGAAATAAGACACTGCTCTGCTGCCGGATGGTTCCCGACCACTTTCTTTAAGCGTTGTTGGGCTCTTGTTCAACACGAGGTTTTACACATTCTCAACAACTTTGTTCTGGGAAGGATTTACATGGCACGTCTCAACTTTGGGATTCTCTATTTTATTCCCAGGATGCAGGGCACATATCTCATATCCCGGTTTGGACCCATTGCGCTCATCAATGTAATCTTCAACATTATCTCTGAAGCGTTTGAATTTAGACTCGACCCGATTGCTCACCTTGTGATCTACCAGAACCTTGTGATCAACCCGAACCAGGGTGCCTTAATCAAGGGTCGTTTTATTATCGATGTTGCTCTTGCCTTATAGGAGGTAGTTCACGGGCTGAAATCCAAGAACCTAGGGGGCATCTAAATGAAAATGGACTTAGAAAATATTTGCTCTTGGAAGTTTTACGTCTAAAGGTTTTTTTACGCATGTTTTATTCACGAAGTTCCTAGCTGGTATCGGGTGTCATGATTACGACTATGATTAATGGCGAAATTGGCCCCTTCTTCCGCAATAAGCGAGGGAGCATGCAGTGAGACCCTTTGTCCCCTCTTCTACTCAACTTTGTGGTCGAGGGGCTCTCGGCCATTCTTTCGGCTGCTGCGGCGGAATCACGCATATGCAATACGCGGATGACACCCTAATTCTATTCCAAGATAACGATGTTGGCATAACCAATCTAAAACTTTTCCTTATGTGCTTTGAAGATATGTAGGGGCTAAAGATAAATTACCACAAAAGTGAGGTGATCATTTTGGAAAAATCTAGAACCTACCAACAAAGGGTTGCTTATGGGCTTAACCGCAAATTGGGCTCTTCTCTTCATGTATCTTGGCCTCCTCTATCAGACAAAAAGATTACTATCGATCACTAGAACTTCTTAGTGTTGAAACTTAACACTAAGAGTTAAACCCTGGGTTGGGAGGTTTATATCTTTAGGCGAGGAAGATTGATTCTCTCCAGATCATGTTTGTTTAACATTCCCATGTTTGCTATGGATCTGTTACTCCTTCATGACGGTGTTCATGCAGAATTTCACACCCACCAGACCAGCTTTTATTCGGAAGGATCACGAGTAAAGCTTTAATACCAATTTGTGTATTGGCCGACAGTTTGTAGACCAAAGGAGTGTCGCGGTCTGGGGATCGTCAAATCTAAAAAGATGAATATTGCCCATATTCTTAAACGGGTTCGAAAGTTGTATCACTTTGAGGATTCAATTTGGGCTAATATCATTCATTCTAAGTACCTACCATCGGGAGATATATTTGCTAGCTCGAGCCGTGGGGGCTCCTATTTTTGGAAATGTCTTACCAAAATCAAGCATTTTTTAGGTTGGCGCGAAACATGAGTTCCGGAATGGGAGGCAGACTCTCTTTTTTCTAGACTGGTGGCAGGGGAGGCCCCCCTTAAGGACAAATTATGCCATTTGTGACAAGCCGAACATCTCGGTTACGAGTGTGGTTGACTCCCATATCCTTCTTCGACGTACTCTTGTCCATGTTGGGCGGTTCAATAGAATGGCGCTTGGTGAACTAATCGATCATATTTCGCTATTATATAGGCTGGAATTCATCTCTTGATCCCTTGACGCTTCGGGACAATACACTGTGGGATTCATGTACGCCAAATCGTCATAAGAGGCCACAATTCGAGATATTTGGAAGTCCAAACTTCCCCTAAAAATTAAAATCTTCTCTTGGCAATTGACTATCGACCATCCCTCGTTGGGATTTTAATTTCAGACCAGGCACGGCCCCTCGACCGGCTGCTGGTCCTTGTGCGGTACTCCTGAAGATGTGCTCCATTGCCAGGTTTTCTTGGAGCATGATTTTCCAGCTACTAGGGTGTCACTGGTGCTCCGCAACTTTCGCTCAGTTGTACGCGATCCTCTCTAGTCTCTCTAGTCAGAGCCGTAGGTTACTTTGGAGTTTGTTTATTGCTCAGTCGTGGGTGTTGTCGAATGTTTGCAACAAGATTTCGACTGAGCACAAAGTTATTAAACATCCCGCAGACGTAATATACAAAATCTTACTCCCTCCGATACAGAAAAACCGTCGCTGGTTGTACCTAGGAATTGTACATGTTCCGACACGTTAAATGGATCAGAGGGAGTATTATTCTTGTAGTTTTGGATGTCCAGTGCCAAGGAGAAGGATAAGCCAAAGTTATGATGGATGGTGATGCATGTAAAATGCATACATGAACTTTGTATTATATTACTTATATTTCAACCATATTTGCATCATATAAGGGTTATATCATTGATTTATATTGATTTTGAGAATATTTCACAGTTTCCCTATTTTTCTGGAATTAACCCTGCACTGGCAGAAAACCCTATTTTCTATATTTTGATGTTTCAGGGACCCAAACGACATCCAAATGACCTTAAAATTTACGAGCATCAATTTTTGGAAGGAACAAAGCGTAGGAGCGAAGGAAGCGAACAAATGGAGACCCGCGGGCCAAAAGAGGTGGGCCCACGGGGCCAGATTCCTTGGCCGCGTGGGACCCCCTATCTTGGGCCTCGAGGCTCCGTTGTCGTCGATCTTTTCTCCAGAACCTTCGTCTTGACCTAAAACTGATTATAAAAATAGTCCCCGACGCCCTTCGGAAGGGAGCGCCGGAGAAACACAGAAACCACGAAACAGAGACCTGGAATTCCAGATTGGAGGGGGAAAACTCCGGCGGGGCGCTGCCGGGGTGGTCTCCATCTTCTCCAACATCTCCACCATCATCACCATGATGAAGGGGGAGTACTCCACCCCCTGGACTTTGGGTTTGTGATGGTAACTTGATCTAATCTCTCTATGTATGATCATTGTTGAAGTCCATATGATGTGCCTTGCAAAAGTATGGATCTATCTATGTAATTCCTATGGTGGATATTGTGGTATGAGATGATATTTGTTATGCATTTACCGTTGTGTTGGATCTTTTATGACTTGTCATACTTTGGAGAGATTCTATGATGCATGTGATGGTTCGATTTATGCATAATGCCTTGTTTATCCATTCATGAGGTGATTGACACCACCAAGTGTAGATAGATGAGAGAGATGTGGTCATGCACACGAAATATGAATCATTGCACTAGTGTTTAGAATATTGTCCATTATGAAGTATGATATATGTAGGTACGGGATGACCGATATGACAAACGGCATATGTATTGAGTGACACAATACATCCCAACATCCTTTATTTGGGGGTAAAAAGGAAGAAGTATGATGTGGGAGTGACAACATACCACGCTAGCCTTATGAGGGTGACCTAGCAACACAAATGATTATTTTCTTTCAACTATGTGTTTTAGGACATGTAGCCGTCATAGAAGTTTACCATTAAAGCATGACAAATGTGTGTACTTTTTATCTATAACATGATAATCACCATAGATGGGAGAGAGGATTGAGTGAACCCATGAACCCATGTCCATTGTTGTAACAACCCCAGTTTGGTACCCTAAAATATGGGCCAAATTTTCACTTTTTCTTTTCATTGCATCATGGCATACATATTTAAAGTGCTTAAGTTGAATAAAGCCACACTTGGAAATTTAAAACAAAGGGAGCAAAACCCTTCCCAAAATTTTCAAACCAAATACATTACTCAAATTGGCAAAACCAATTGTTCTTGAGTCTCCAATTTGTCCAGGAAGCTCAAGGATATATTTTATAAATAATTGCCAAGGGCTAAATTCTTAACAAGCAAAGAAATAAATTTGAGAATTCAAAGTTGGCTCAATTCTAATTCTATTTTTGAAACCAAGATAAACTTTTCAAAAATTCAAAACAAAATTATGGGGAGCTTCATTAATATGATGGGAGCCTCCATAAATATTTTTATTACTTTTGAAGATGCTTAAGTACTCCAAATAAATACATTTTGGAAATTATCAAAATGACTATATTTAAACCCTGTGAACAAATGTTGTCCAAAACACTTTAAATTGCAACACCAATTTTTGTGGAGCTTCTACATGTCATGGGGAGGCTATTTGAATTTTTGACGAATTTTAGAAAATGCTTAAAAGCCTCAATTTAAATCCTAAAATGGCTGCTGGACTAAGTTGTAATTAAATTATTTTGAGCCGTTTTTTTTTTGGAAAACCACCTTCTTCCCTGTGGCGACAGTGGCGCCACTGTCGCCATGCCGCCGACGCACTCGTCCCCGCATGCCGCACTCCAGGCCCCCCCGCGACGACACTCCGCCGTGCTCCTCGCTCACTTGTCGTCTCCCGGACCCCCCTGCTCTCCTGCGAGGAGATAAATACCCGAGGCCTCCTCTGCTCCCTCGCTCTCCTCTCTTCTCCCAACGGACCCGAAACACGGCCGAACTCGCCGCCGCATCGCCGGCGTTTGAAGCCTCCCCGAGCCAAGCGGAGCACACCACCGTCACCACCGTGTCCCCTTCTCCTCCTCCGCCCGAAGAATCGAGGAGGGAAGCCGCAAATCGCACGGGCCGTCCGCTTCATCTCCGTCAACGGCCGCAGCTCCGCCGCGACATCGCCGCCTCTACGGTCCTCCTCCGCCGCTGCCGTTGCTTCCCACGCTTCGAGGGTGAGCTGCTCAATCTCCCCGTGCTCTCCATTCTTCCTCGCGCGACTCATAGCGCTAGTTTACATGAGCTTGCCGCCGGCCGCCGCGGTAGCTCGTCGCCGACGCCGCTCCGACGACCATTAGCTAGCGGCGCCGCCCCGTGCGTATTCCCCACGTGCGTGCGAGTCCGTAGCGCCTCATAGCGCGTCCTCTGGCGCAGTAGAACGGCGGGGGCCGTGTACTCGCCGCCGGCGACCATCGCCGTGCGCACGGCCGCACCACCGCACTCCAGTCCAACGTGGCCGTGGGCTCCACGCGCCCGCGTGGCTGCTGAGCTGGCCGCTGGCCCACATGTCAGTGGCACGGGCTAGCCAGCCCGTGGGTGAAAAACGATTCGGTTAAATTCTCTGGAATTAAATAAAAGACAGAAATTGGTTCAGAAAAATGCAAATAATATGTCAAAATGCTCAGAAAACAAATATCTATCTGTTAGTACCCTTTCCATGGTCAACTAAAATATTTAAATTGCCTTTAATTAATAAATACTAAAATGGCAGAATTAAATCAATGTTTAGAAAATTCATAACTTGAAAAATACTTACCCAAAAATTATGAATGAGGTATCAAAATGTTCAGTAAACAATGAACTACAAGTTTATGTCATTTGAGAGAGTTGTAGAATTAATTTTTGTGCTGTTTATAAAAATTAAGTAAAAAGGAAGATTTACATCAATAATTGGAACTATCATAACATGATAAATATGGATCCAAAAATTGCAACTGATATACCAAAATGATCAGGAAAACAATACCTATCTGAAATGTCATGTTCATGCATATTTGATCCACTTCTTAGTAACGTAATAATTTATAAGCATTGTGGACATTAAGTTAAATACGGGGTTGCTTCCAAATAATTGCACTAATTATTTGGCACTCCATTTAATATTGTTAGATAATTCATATGATGATATTTTTGCATAAATTTGACATGTCATCATGATTGTGCATTGCACCTTGTCTTCGTGTGATTTATTTTGGTCTTCTGTATTTGTTTGGGTATCGATAGATTCCGGAGTTGAGATTAACCCTACCTACCCCGACGAGCACTACTGCATGCCCCGTCAGCAAGGCAAGAGATAACCTAACCTTCTTGGCATTTAGCATCCTATTTTTTATACAAGTATTTTCCTCCACCATAATATTGCATTCGATTCCAATGTCAAATTTTGATCAAGATATAGAGTATCCTAGGAATTGCATTGTCCCCTAAACCAATACATGTTTCCCTCCTATTAACCTTAGGTTGATGTGTTGGCCTGAGATACTTCTTATATCTATTACTCATATGCTTAGTTAAATACTAGTTGTCCGGTGATTAAATTCCATAATTATGTTGTCGATGGAATGTTCGGGCATGTTGGTTACTGGTGGTGGATAATAAAATGTTAAAAGGCTTGGATGAGTTGCCATCGGGGGATGGTGTTCTGCCTCATTCTTGTCGCCTAGGCTGAGAGTGCTTTTAGCTAGAACCAAGAACCGAGCGTGCTTCCAACGGTGGGGGTATGGGCCCCTTATCACCAAATAATTTGCGCGGACGTATCCAAGGGTCCTCTAGTTTGCGCTTTCCATTTGCGGGTGCGTTGCAGGTGATGAAGGTGCGAAGATGAGGATGTGGTGTGTGTAGGTTGTGGCTGCGGGGCAGGGTGTTGAAATAGGCACTGAACCTGTCCTTTCTCCACGATGACCCTTGGATAGTCTCATACATTGTAAAGGTTTAACCACGCCCTCCCTGCCGGCTTTCCCCGAAAGAGAGCTAATTGTACAGGCAAGGGGTCGGACGGTACCGGTGGGTAAATTAGTACACCCCTGCAGGGTTTAATGTTTTCGAAAAGCTGTGTCCACGGTTATGGAAAACTCTTGGGAAAGGCGGATTAGCTCATAGAAAAGTATAACCTAACTAATTAAAATTTGGCAGCTAAAGGTTGCAATCAAACGTGTGGTAAAAGGTTCATTTACTCGAGGGTGATTCGAGGGAGTGCCTTGGTGGTGACGAGTGATGTTTCTGGTTACTATGGGTTCGATGAGAACCAAAGATGAAAGTTTACTCTCTTATCCCTTTTCGAAAAACATTCTGAGTAGTCGATGCCACGGGTCTTTTATATCTTTTGAAAAGGAAAACTAGCTTTATGCAAAATAGCTACTATACAGCTTTAGAGCCTCCGTCATCATTGGGCCTATATCTCCCTACTAAACTTGCGAGTACGTCGTACTCAGTCTCTCTTTGCTGCTTTTATAATTTGTTTCAGAGGAGGACGTCCCCGAGCAGACGGGTGGGTTCTTCGTTGACATCGACGAATAGTTTGGGGTTCCCAGGTGGCAGCTTAGGACGTCGTGGAACAAGCTGGCTGGGATGTTTATCTGCAGGCCTCTTAGGCCATATTTTGGATCTTGTTGTTAGACAACATAACTTGCTTCCGCTTGATGTGATGATGGGTCTGTGACCCCTGTCATGCTATTTGTATCTTTCTCATGTATGAGTTGCTATACGAACTTTGTGTCGTAGAGTTTGTGACGTGCCAGTTGTTCCACAAGTCTCGATCTCTTTATTATACATTGATAGCTATGCCAGTATTTATGACATGATCGGAGTGTTGCGTGGGAGCGGTAATCCCATGCCCTTCGGTTGTGTAGCATAGCCTGTGGGTTACATAGCCTCTCTGTATAATTCCGGGGTCGGGGCGCTACAAGTTGGTATCAGAGCAGCACTGCCTGTAGGAAACCCTTTCTATTGGTCGATGTCGAGTCTAGTTTGAAATTATTTATAACCTAAAAATGAGTTGTGAAAACCTTCTTAGGATTCTTTTTACTCCTCATCCAACTCGCTCTACTCTGATCTCTTATCTCTATTTGTTTTAAGCTTGGTGTCGAAGTTTAGGTTCTCGGGGTTTGGGTTCTTACCGTCCAGAGTTGTCTCTAGTCAGTTATTTCCGTTTGCTATCGCCGCGATGACGTGATGTCACCCGTGGTTGACTAAATCTGTTTTGTGCTAGTGCCATCTTAATTCTCCATATCTGCAAGGACTCAAATGATCTATCCTAACTGTTCGGAGTTGATTACTAACTATGTCCTTGTTCCAAAGCTTCAGAATGGCTCCTGCCCGTCGTGGTAACCCCGGTGATCCTGATGCACTGCCGCCACCCTCAATGGCGGAGGTCCTGATGGCCATCGAGAATAACCACCTGCGCAACGAGCATCTGCTCGAGTAGTTGGTGCAGCAAGGGGCAAGGAGGAGCACGGACTGCAACACTCTCACGGAGTTCTTGCGGTCCCAAACCTCCCACATTCTCTGAAGCTAAAAAGCCGCTTGATGCGGATGATTGGCTGAGAGCCCTCGAGCGCAAGTTCGCGGCCTTGCACGTTCCAGTGGCGGAACAAGTCAACTTCGCCACCTACCTGTTGAATGGAGCCGTCGGCTCTTGGTGGGAGAGCCACGTGTCAATGTTTGATGCGGGCCACGTTTTCACCTGGGCGGAGTTCCGAGCCGCCTTCCGTGCGGCGTACATCCCCAAGCCCGTCATGGACCTCAAGCGGAGGGAGTTCCTGGATCTGACCTAGGGACGCATGGACGTCCAAGCTTATGGGCGTGAGTTCAACCACCTCTCCCGTTAACGCCCCTCGGGACGTGACAAATTATGAGGACAAGCAATATCTGTTCCGCAAGGGGCTTGCACCGAGGCTCCATTATGAGCTCCTACCCTTCAAGTTCCAGTCCTACCAGGAGCTCTACAACCAAGCTATCACTATGGAGCAAGGTAGGAAGGAGATGGAGTCTTCCAAGAGGCCAGCTCCAATGGACAATCAGGGCTCCTCTTCTTTTGAAGGCAAGAAGCGCAGGGTCTTTGTGCCCTTCAGCGATGTACCTCGTGCACCCTTCGTGCCAAGGCCTTCAGGGTTCCGTCCACCTCCGCCTCGCCCAGCTACCTCGACCTTGCGTGCGGCTAGAAGTGGTTCCCGCCCTCAGCTGCCTCCTGCACCGCTGGGGCTCACTTGCTACCGCTGTGGCGAGCCAGGGCACTACTCCAGGGAGTGCCCCCAGAAGGCACCGGCTACCGCAACACCTGCACCAGCTCCCTCTACACCAGCCGCCAAGGCCATGACCGTCAGCCGTGCCCGCCTGAACCACGTCTGCTGAAGGAGTCGGAGAAGACCCCGGTGTTCTCATGGGTACGCTTCGAATAAATGATTACCCAGCTTCAGTTTTGTTTGATTCTGGAGCATCACATTCATTCATATCCATAGCTTTTGCACACAACCATCAAATATCGTTTGCGAATATGGAATCCCCACTAGTGGTCAAAACACCAGGCTCTAGTTGGCACACTAAATGTATTGCTCCAGAGGTCCAGATTACCATAGGCTATTGGTCCTTTCCGTTCTCGTTGATGGCCCTGAAGTCAAATAGTCTAGATGTCATTCTGGTCATGGACTGGCTAGTCAAATATCACGCCAACCTGTACTGTGCTGCCAAGTCTGTCACAGTGATCCACCCAACCGTCGGGCTGGTGAGTTATTGGTACCCTTCGTCCGCAACCCCATCCGCTGGCACTCTTCTCTCGTCGGAGATCAGCCTATGTTCCTGGAAGGAACCACCCCACCGGAAATGCATGAGGTTGCTGTGGTGTGTGATTTTCCCGTTGTCTTCCCTGAAGAATTGCCTGGCATGCCACCCGATCGAATTGTGGAGTTTGTCATTGAATTGGTTCCGGGAACAGCTCCAATTTCCAAAAGGCCCTACCGCATGCCAGCGGAAGAGCTGACTGAGCTGAAGAAGCAACTTGATGAGATGCTGGAAAAGGAATTCATTCGGCCTAGTAGCTCACCCTGGGGCTGCCCGGTCATCTTTGTCAAGAGAGGGATTCAAATGTTCCTCGTCTGGTTGTTGATTACCGCCCTTTGAATGCGGTAACCATCAAGAACAAGTATCCTATTCCCCGAATAACTTACCTGTTCGATCAACTAGCTGGTGCAACTGTATTCTCCAAGATGGATCTGAGGTCTGGCTACCATCAGATCAAATCAGAAAAGAGGATATCCCTAAGACGGCTTTCACTACTCGTTATGGCCTATATGAGTATACCGTCATGTCCTTTGGCCTCACCAATGCTCCGGCTACATTCATGAGGCTCATGAACTCCATATTCCACGAGTACTCGACAAGTTCGTCATTATTTACATCGATGACATCCTTGTCTACTCCAAAACCGAAGAAGAACATGCTGAGCATCTTCGGCTAGTTCTGACCAAGCTTCGTGATCATCGCCTCTATGCCAAATTCTCCAAGTGGTGATTTTGGTTAAAGGAGCTCATTTTTCCTAGGTCATGTCGTGTCAGCTGCTGGAGTAGCCGTGATACCCGACAAGATTCAGGCAATCCTGGATTGGCCTACTCCAAAGTCCGTCAAAGACATCCGTAGCCTTCCTTGGGTTGGCGGGTTATTACCGCCGATTCATCGAGGGCTTCTCCAAGATAGCCAAGGCTTTGACTGACCTCCTCAAGAAAAATAAACAGTTTGTGTGGACCGACCAAAGCTGAAGAGAGCTTCCAAACTCTCAAGGTCAAACTCATGACCACTCCTATGCTTGTCCTTCCTGACACAGACAAGGACTTTGTGGTCTATTGTGATGCCTCCTTACAAGGCTTGGGATGTGTGCTAATGCAAGAAGGCCATGTGGTGGCCTATGCTTCTCGTCAACTCAAGCCGCATGAACAAAATTATCCAACTAATGATCTAGAGCTTGCTGCCGTAGTCCATGCTCTGAAGCAACGGAGGCCCTACCTGTTGGGCAGCCATTGCGAAATCTTCTCGGATCATCAAAGTCTGAACTATCTCTTCACCCAGCCGGATCTGAATCTGAGACAGAGAGATGGTTGGAATTAATCAAAGGCTATGATGTGACCCTCAACTATCAGCCCGGCAAGGCCAATGTCGTGGCAGATGCTCTGAGTCGCAAGGCTTATTGCAACACTCTGATGGTTGGAAAAGCTCAACCGCTCTTCATGAGGAGTTTGCCCGGCTGAATCTGGAGATTGTTCCCTCGGATATCTAGCAAACATAGAGATCAAGTCCACTCTTGAGGATGATCAAGGCAGACAGCAGCATGATGCTGAAATCCTCGAGATCAAAGAAAAATAGCTAATGGGAAGGCCACTTGTTTCTCTGTTGATGACAACGGTGTTTGTATTTTGGTGACCGTCTGGTGGTGCCCAAGAGGGAATCAAAAGGGTGATACTCTCAGAAGCTCATGAATCACCCATTTCCATTCATCCGGGTAGTACCAAGATGTACCAAGATCTCCGCCGTCAATTCTGGTGGTCTTGCATGAAGCGAGAAATCGCGAGTTTGTTGCTGAATGCGACGTCTGTCGCCGAGTGAGGCTGAACATCAAAGGCCACTTGGTACCCTTCGCCCCATAGCCATTCCCGAGTGGAAGTAGAGTGATGAAGTTGGTATGGATTTCATCACCGGTTTTCCAAGATCACCAAGGGTAACAATGCATTTGGGTAGTCGTTGATCTGCTATCCAAGGTTGCCCATTTCCTCCCTGTCTACGAGGATATCAACTCTGTTAAACTGGCTGAGTTGTATATGGCCCGGATTGTTCCTTTGCATGGGGTTCCTTTGCGGATCATCTCAGACCGTGGTAGTCTGTTCGTGTCCAAATTCTGGCAGAGTTTCCAAAAGGCTCTCGGAACCCGTCTCAACTTCAGCACAGCCTATCACCCTCAGACTGATGGTCAAACTGAAAGGGTGAACCAAGTTCTTGAGGACATGCTTCGGGCATGTGTTATCTCCTTCGGTAAGGGTTGGGAAAATATCTCCCCCTCGTCGAGTTCTCCTACAACAACAGTTAACAAGCTAGTCTCCAAATGGCTCCATTTGAGGTTCTCTATGGACGAAATGTCGAGCTCCTCTAAATTGGTCTGAAACCGGAGAAAGGTCACTCTTCGGTCCTGATGTGATCAATGAGGCTGAGAAAAGGTTCGAATCATTCGGGAGAATCTGAAGATTGCTCAGTCTAGGCAAAAGAGCTACTACGACAAACATCATCAAGAGGTTCACTATGAAATTGGTGATAAAGCCTATCTTCGAGTCTCTCCACTCCGAGGCGTTGGCGCTTCGGGATCAAGGGAAAATTGGACACCTCGCTATGTTGGTACTTTCACGTCCTAGCCAAGCGAGGGGATCTCTCCTACCAACTCGAGCTACCTCCAACTTCCCGGATGTACATGATGTGTTCCATGTCTCCCAACTCCGGCGTTGCTTCAAGGATCCTATCCGTGGTTGATCATGAGGTGCTGGACATTCAGGAGGATTTGACTTACCGTGAGCATCCTATCCGCATCTTGGATGAAGCGGAAAGAAAGACCCGCAACAAGACCACAAGTTCCTCAAAATCCAATGGTCTAACCATTCCGAAGAAGAAGCAACTTGGGAACGGGAAACTAGTCTTCGTCAGGAATATCCCGCCTTCTTCACTCAAGCCTAGAATCTCGGGACGAGATTCCTTTAAGGGGGGTAGATTTGTAACAGCCCAGTTTGGTACCCTAAATATGGGCCAAATTTTTCACTTTTTCTTTTCATTGCATCATGGCATACATATTTAAAGTGCTTAATTTGAAAAGCCACACTTGGAAATTAAAACAAAGGAGCAACCCTTCCCAAAATCAAACCAAATACATTACTCNCACAGCGCATGGTGTGTCTGAGCATCGTAATCGTACTTTATTAGATATGGTGCAATCTATGATGTCTCATACAGATCTGACACTATCATTTTGGAGCTATGCATTAGAGACAGCCACATTCACATTAAATAGGGCACCATCAAAATCCGTTGAGACGACTCCATATGAGTTATGGTTTGGTAAGAAGCCGAAGTTATCGTTTCTCAAAGTTTGGGGTTGCGATGCTTATGTGAAAAAGCTTCAACCTGATAAGCTCGAACCCAAATCTGAAAAATGCGTCTTCATAGGATACCCTAAGGAAACTATTGGGTATACCTTCTACCACAGAACCGAAGGCAAGATTTTCGTTGCCAAGAATGGTTCCTTTCTAGAGAAGGAGTTTCTCTCGAAGGAAGTGAGTGGGAGGAAAAATAGAGCTTGACGAGGTTATTGAACCTGTTCTTGAGATGCCGAGTAGCGCAGAGCTGGAAAGTGTTCCAGAGCAGCCATCGCCACCTGAAGAAGAAGCAAATGATGGAGATCATCCTGCTCCGGTCAAGGCTGCTATTGAACCTCGCAGGTCAACGAGGGAACGTACCGCCCCTGATCGGTACGACCCCGTCATGAGTGTCATGTTGTTAGACAATGATGAACCTGCGAATTATGATGAAGCGATGATGAGCCCAGACTCCGATAAATGGCTAGGAGCCATGAAATCCGAAATGGAATCCATGTATGAAAACCAAGTATGGACTTTGGTGGACTTACCGAACGACCGAAAGGCCGTTGAGAACAAATGGATATTCAAAAGAAAGACAGACGCTGATGGAAACATCACCGTGTATAAAGCTCGACTGTCGCAAAGGGTTTCCGACAAATTCAAAGAGTTGACTACGATGAGACATTCTCACCTGTAGCTATGCTGAAATCTGTTCGGATTATGTAGCAATTGCCGCCTTTTATGATTATGAAATTTGGCAAATGGATGTGAAGATCGCGTTCCTTAATGGTCATATTAAGGAAGAGTTGTACATGATGCAGTCCGAAGGTTTTGTTGATCCAAAGGATGCGAACAAGGTATACAAACTTCAGAGATCCATCTATGGACTGAAGCAAGCATCGTGGAGTTGGAATCTCCGGTTTGATGAGGTGATCAAAGGGTTTGGATTTGTCCAAACTTATGGAGAAGCCTGTATTTATAAGAAAGTGAGTGGGAGTTCAGTTGCATTTCTGAACTATATGTGGATGACATATTATTGATTGGAAATGATGTTACACTACTGGAAAGTGTAAAGGATTATTTGAATAAGAGTTTTTCAATGAAGGATCTTGGCAAAGCAGCGTACATTTTAGGCATAAAGATCTATAGAGATAGGTCAAAACGCCTAATAGGGCTTTCACAGCGTACATACCTTGACAAGGTTCTGAAAAAGTTCAGAATGGAAAATTCGAAGAAGGGGTTCTTACCAATGTTGCAAGGAAAGGTTTTGAGTAAAACTCAGAGTCCTGTTACGGCAGAAGATAGAGAGATAATGAACAATGTTACTTATGCCTCTGCGATAGGCTCTATCATGTATGCCATGCTATGTACTAGACCAGATGTGTGCCATGCTGTTAGTTTGACCAGCAATTACCAAAGTGATCCAGGAGTGGAACACTGGTCAGCAGTCAAAAATATCCTTAAGTATCTGAACAGAACTAAGGAAATGTTTCTCGTGTATGGAGGTGACCAAGAGCTTGTCGTAAGGAGTTACGTCGATGCTAGTTGGGACACAGATCTGGATGATTCTAAGTCTCAGTCTGGATACGTGTTTATTCTGAATGGTGGCGCTGTGAGTTGGAGGAGTTCCAAGCAGAGCGTGGTGGCGAAATCTTCAACTGAAGCGGAGTATGTTGTGGCCTCGTCGGCAGCAAGTGAAGCAGTCTGGATGAAGGAGTTCCTTTTAGAGCTAAGTGTGGTTCCAAGTGCGTCAAGACCTCTGGCCCTGTACTATGACAATACAGGAGCAATAGCTCTTGCCAAGGACCCGACATCACACAAGAATACCAAGCATATTAAGCGCCGCTATCATAATTTGCGTGAGAATGTCAAGGATGGTGACATAGAGATTTGCAAGGTGCATACGGATCTGAATGTGGCAGACCCGTTGACTAAACCTCTTTCACGAGCAAAACATGATCAGCACCGAGAGGCCATGGGTGTTAGATTACTACAAATGTAAACTAGATTATTGACTCTAGTGCAAGTGGGAGACTGTTGGGAATATGCCCAAGAGGCAATAATAAGATTATTAATTATCATATTTACCGTTCATGATATATGTTTATATCCATGCTAGAATTGCATTAAGTGGAAACAAATACATGTGTGGAATATAAACGGTAATGTGTCCCTAGTCTTTCCTCTTATGACTAGTTCATTTTGATCAAGTGATGGTTAGATGTTTCCTAACCATGGATTTATGAATTACTTGATAAACGAAGTTTGTATCATGGGAGATGATGATGGACAAGACTCAAATTAAATAGATGTCAAATATAGTTTCCTTAGACCATGAGATTATGTTACTCCCACTTATCGGAGGAGTGCTTTGTGGACATCAAACGTCACTTCATAACTGGGTGATTATAAAGATGGCTTTCAGGTTCTCCGATGATAGGTTGTTGGGTGGCATGAATCGAGACTGGGATTTGTTCGTCCAACAGTTGGATAGATATCTCTGGGCCCTCTCGGTAGTATAGTATCCAAACGCTTGCAAGCATATGACTAAGTAGCTAGTCATAAGGGATCATATTTTATGGGAACGAGTAAAGAGAACTTGTCGGGAACGAGATTAATCAGATATGGAAATATCGGTGGATTGAATCTCGGACAAGTAATATATCGTGAAACAAAAAGAATCGTATATGGATTATTTAATCCCAGACATTGTGGTTCGGACTGGTAAAGTACTTCGTCGAATATGTAGGAATTAATATGGGCATCCCGGTCCCGCTATAATATGACATATTCACGAACCCGCAGAGTCACACACACCTAACGTTCGATGTAGTTAGGGTTTTTGAGATAAATGATGGTGAGAAGGAATATGATTCGGAGTCCGGATAGGATCTCGGACATCACGAGTAGTTCCGAAGTGGTCCGGAGAATAAGATTCATATAAGGAAAGAGTGGTTTCCGGAGGTATCGGAAAGTTCAGGAATTTATCGGTAAAGTACCGGAATATTCTAGAAGGTTCTAGAGGGGGTCTAGAAGCGGGGCCCATAGGAGTATGGGGCCCACATGGAATAAAAGGGGTGGTCGACTGGCCTCATGAGCCAGCCGCACCATGCCCCTAGGGGCCCATGGCGGGCTAGGGCTAAAAGCCAAGAGGGGGCGGCCAAACCCTAACCCTAGGGCGGCTGGCTTGGGGGCCAAGCCTCCCTAGCCGCCAGCCGTAGAGGGAGATGGGGCGCAGCCTCCTGGCCTCCTATAAGAAGGGGCAGAGGAGGGCTGCCGCAACCCTGGAGCTCCTCCAAGCCGCCGCCCCCCCTCTCCCATGCCGCACCACCTCCTCCTCCCTCCTCTCTAGTAGCCGCTTAGCGAAGCCCTGCAGGATCTCACCATACACACCATGCACCGTCGTCATGCTGCTGATCTCGCGAGCCTCGACACCACCTCTTCCGGGATCAAGAACGTGGAGTCTTCATCGAGCCGTACGTGTGGATCTCTCGGAGGCGTTGCTCGTGCGACGCTTAGATAATACATCTCCTCGCGACTAGACGAGTCTAGTTGCGGGGATCGACTAGCCAACCCCTGCCTTGACAAAACACTCATGGTTTTCTTCGAGGGTAAGATTCGATCTCCTTCTTGCTACCAACCTCTCGTAGATCAGATCTCGTGTTGGGTTATTCTGCCATCTTTGCGTAGGAAAAGTTTTTGTTTTCCATGCTGCGACCCTTCAACTTCTTCATGGTGTTGAGCTCGGGAAGATGCAACATGGTGGGTCTAGGGGCCATGTCCGAGGTCGCCCAATCCGTCTCTTATGGGGCTCCCACGAGCCAGCTTCATGGCCAACAAGCCCGAACCAGCAAAGAATAGTGCCTCATTGTTAACAGTTAGAGGATAATAAAAATCGAACTTTTGTGTTGTATATGTAGGATATTTGAACATGCTGCAAGTGTCCCTGATGTTTGTTGCATTCACATGATCGACGTGCCGCAATGCTTTTAGATATGTATCACTGCCAGAAAACTAATGTTTACAGACAATGAATAAAATAGCCTATAGGCCGTCAAGAAATATTCAAAATAGCCAACAGTTGGGAAAATACCCTACGGTTAAAGTCAGCCACGTAACTATGACCATGTATTTATGGTGATTCCCTATAATAATCGACGAGTTTTGCACTAGACATAGATGTAAGATGTGTTGATGGGCTTGAACAATAGTCAACGGTCTATGCTGGACACATATTTATCCACCATAACACCTAATGGTACACCTACTTAGCCGGCATGGTTTATTAAGAAACTTGTGGTTATCATGTGTAATACCCACAATGAATTTGGTGGCACACGTCTATCCGACAGAATCCCCAAGGGTCATAAAAGATATATAATCGACGGACAAACAACATACACTAGGTTGCTTGTCGTTATAGGTGCCGTGGAGGTTGAAACACTTGATTATTTTACTTGATAGTTGGCAGTGTGGTAGATAGCTGACAATTGGAGAGTGACATGTATCTACGAAAACAGCGCCTAACAGACATTTTAAAAACACATCACCTTGCTATTTATCAAATGTTTGAGTTGATGTTCCAATATGTTCCTTCGTGTCGTATGTGTTGTTCTTGTGTGTTTTGTGTGTTGAGTCCCTTTTAAATACTTTCGCAACTGATATGTCAATCACTTCTCCTTATATCTTCATGTCCAACCGAGGGACATGTCGATGTTGCGTGTTGCTTGCTAACTAACCTCGTAAAACAGTGTGTTCTACCATCCTCCTACCTCCGTCAGATCCACTCTGCCTCTTAATTATCGTGCCCTGCAAACTCCCCATAAACTTATCAACCCACCGATGTAACACCCCGGCCACTCCCGGACCGGCGCCTGTTACGCCTGGCAGCTCTCTAGGATCTCTAGACTATCCCCACAGACCAACACTAGTCTTTTCTGCGCACTTTGTCCTCACTCGTGCGCACCCGGGAAGGACTTTCCGGTCGGTCACCCATCCTCAAATTGCTCCGGTCCAAGCACGCTTAACCTCGGAGTTCTTTTCGAATGAGCTTCCGGAAAAGAAGTTGCAACTTGTTGATATGAGTATCCTATTAATCCTATTGAGCCCTGAGCCAGGATCTCACATCCTTCCCCCCTTAGAAGACCGACGCCCTCGTCGGTCAACCCCAGTCCAGGAACTTCCCCCTTTGGCACCCGTCTGTGCGTCCAGTGCCGGCACATGCTCCACATGTCAGCGCCTCTGACCCGCACACGCCCGAGTTACCGCAAGGGTCGGCTCTGATACCAATTGTAACACCCCGGCCACTCCCGGACTGGCGCCTGTTACACCTAGCAGGTCTCTAGGATCTCTAGACTGGCCCCACAAACCAACACTAGTCTTTTCTGCGCACTTTGTCCTCACTCGTGCGCACCCGGGAAGGACTTCCCGGTCGGTCACCCATCCTCAAATTGCTCCGGGCCAAGCACGCTTAACCTTGGAGTTCTTTTCGAATGAGCTTTCGGAAAAGAAGTTACAACTTGTTGATATGAGTATCCTATTAATCCTATTGAGCCCTGAGCCAGGATCTCACAACCGACACTATTCACTCCCCCTCCTAAAATAGTCACTTGACATGCTGCATCATTGTCATAACATATATACTACACCCATTGTCCACCCTTCCAGGCTCAATTTTGTGACTGTCCATCTCAAATCCACAACCCCACCATTTTTTTTGCTATCGATCTTGTCACGAAGGAGTAAGAAGAAGCAATGACGCGGTAAATATGGTAATTTTATAAATATGTGTAAATCGTTTTATTTCGTGTCTAGTAGTCCCATAGCCATCCACGTCACAATATGTAATAAGTATTGTTGAAATATATTTCACCGTTCTCTCATAGCCTGGTGTTTTTGGTGTCAAATCCAAGAGGTTTCGAGTTTAAGACCTGACCTAACTAGTATTTAATAATATATTTGAGGTTGCCTATGTCAACCCACATCTATCATTCTAGGAGCCTAAACATGCATTAAAATATACCCCATCCCTTTCAGTTTATTAAGCTCATCTCAACCAGTTCTTAATTTTTATTTTGTAAGGCCCCTTGCGTTTGGAATAGGCAAATATTTTGTTAGCTCCTCCCTTTTTTGCGGGTTCGTGTGTCTTTGGAGCTGAGCCCTACAAACCGGAAGGAAGGGAGTATTGCGCTGTCCTCATTTCTTTATGAGTTTGGTTTTTGCAATTCAATCTAGTATTTCATCATACTTCGGTCCTTTGTCCTCCTTTTTCTGTCCAGATCGACATAGAGGTGACCGGAGGGAGATGGAGTCCGGCAAGAGTGAATTCGAAGCCAGTGATTGCTGCATACAGAAGGGAGGCAAGACGACGAGTATGTGCCTACGTGGCGGACATGATGACAATAAAATGCCACGCAGCGAGGTGCTAAGAAGTAAGAAGTGACGTCGTAGCCACTGGTCTTTCTACGATTGGTCGATGGTTTCTAGCTAGCTAGCCACTACAATCTCCAACGCGCCGACCCATTTTTGTCCGTTTTTCGTCCGTTTGGGTCACGAAACGGACAGTCGTCCGTCTCTGTCCGATCGTTTTTGGTCAGTGAACCCAACGCCATACCCAAACCCAAACGGACATCTCATTGTCATCGTCGTCCCTGTCCCTGCGCAGCTCGCCGTCATCGCCTCGAGAACTCGTTCCCGTCGCCGCCGCGCAGCGAGCTCACCCCCACGTCGCTGCTGCTCTGCTCACGTCGCTGCCCGCGCGCAAGTCCGTCGCCGCTGCGCCACCGCGCTCGTCCCTGTCGCCGCTGCACCACCACGCACGTCTGTCGCCGATGCGCTGCTGCTGCTCTGCTGCTTGCCGCTGCCCGCGCGTCCCCGTCGCCGCTGCGCTGCTGTTGCTTGCCGATGCGCTCTGCTGCTTGCCGCTGCCCACGCGATGCGCTGCTGGCCGCTGCTTGCCGCTACCCATGCTTGCCGCTGCCCGCGCCCGCTGCCCGTTGCCTGCACTGCGCCGCCCTGCTCCGTCGCGGCGGCTGCCCTGCTCGCTCCCACGCGCCGCCTCGCTGCTCCGGCCGCCCGCCGCCTAGCAGCTCCCGCCTCGCTGCTCCCGCTAGCCACCGCCCCTGCTGCTCTGCCGGGAGAAGATAGAGAAAAGGGGAAGAGGGAGAAAAATGGGGGAGAGAGAGGCTGTCTTGTGGGGCCAGCGCGTAGATGGGAGGACAGGGACGGATCAAAACGCACCTCCGCGCGTGTCCGTCCCGACCCAAACCTGGCCCAAATTTGGGACGGAATTGGGTCAAAACGGACACAAAAATCTGGTCCCTACCCGTTTGGGTCACTGCGTTGGGACATGAATTACCCATACGGACAGAAACTTAACAGAAACAGACCAAATGAGTCGACGCGTTGGTGATGGCCTAAGTGTGGCCATAATGCGTGCATGGGCCGAGAGGAAGAGACGTCGAGAGAGGTTAAACATTGCTAGATACACGGACCGCATCCTAGTCCTCTCTGATTTGCAGCTTGATACATTCTGCACAGATCTCGGTCCCCCAGGATTTAGGGACAACAATTATACTACCTGAGCCCCAACCAGCAATTATACTACTTGAGACAGCTAGTGGCAGACTCGAGAGAGGCTAGCTGGTCCAAGCTAGTACGTCCAATCAGCAAGGCATCCATGAAATTTCTCTCTGGATTACGTTTTCGAACCTAGCCAATGGCTTAGATTGATTAAATCGAGAAGAGTCGAGAAGAGTTGGACAGTTTATAAAGAAAATCGACCGAAAATCATACAACACGTCGGCTCCAAGGTCGTGCCCCAACACGAGTCGATGAGCATGTCGCCCTAACGACCAAACCTGACAATAACACCTCAACGCGACATGGCCGAGGCGGCCTCACCACAACACGGTGGAGGCAAACATCCGAAGCCGCCGCTACGACGTCCACGCTAGCCCCAAGGCCGCGCCCCCACACGAGCCGATGACCAAACCGTCCGAACGACCAAAGTCGACACTCTAACACCTCGACGCAACACGGAGGATGCGATAACTCCAACATCCACGCCGATCCCAGGCCACACCACCTAGCCGAAAACGAAAACTCGCTGCCACCAACCACCAGCTAACTCCACTGGTCCCTACGGTCGGTGGAACATCCAAAACGAGACCCCAAGAGGCACTCTCTCGATTACATTAATAATTAGTTCTTGCCAATCACCATGAGGAGCAATCTGGCTATACACTCACCATGTCTGTTATTACCTTGGATTTTGGGTTTAGTCAAAATCAAGTTTTATAAACTTTGACTGAATATAAAGAAAAAACATATCAAATTTCACAATAAAAAGATAAATATTATTTGAATCACCACAATATATATTTTCATACTATGTGTATTTCATACTATATAGATGTTGATACTTTTCATATATATTTGATCAAAATTTTATAAAGTTCAACTTTAACCAAATATTGAACGCGTGTTAATTATAAACGGAGCAAGTACTATGTGCCAATTGAACTGTACACCAACATGTGACTGGCCTTATATTTAATCTGTGTGAGGGGAGTTAGAGGAATTTCTTGATCATGTTGCCGCCACCAGCATGACATCAAGGCTGTCAGAATCCCAGAGAGAGAGGGTGAGGAGAAGGAAAAATAAGGGAGAGAAATACACGAGATTGTAGTTTCCTGTAGCCTTGAAAAAAGATTGTGGGAATGTTCGCCAATTAAAATTAGTCGATTTTCAGATAAACAGTCCCTAAATTTAGGCAAAATACAAATTGTACCTATACAAGATCACTATTTTTTTATAAAGGGAATATATTAATATCGCATAGATACCAATTACACCCAGCCTCTCCACCAACAAGATATCGAAAGACATCCAGGATGCACATAGCCAAGAAAAAAATAGAGAGAAAAATAAAACAAAGACCCCGTCGGAGTGATGAAACACTCGCAACAGCAACACTCTAACCACCACCAAATACAACACCCGGATCGTAAAAGAGGTTCTCCAAAACAATGCCTTCAGCAAGGCCATTGCCATGTACAACCAATGAAGGCCAGACCTTGGCCTTTCACCCTGAAAAAAGACCGGGATTACAAAACAATGCCTTCAGCAAGGTCATTGCCAAGTACAACCAATGAAGGCCAGACCTTGAGTTTTCACCCTGAACATCACTCATGTCTCGATGCTCAAAGAGCACCACCAAGAATGCAATCCACCTGTGTTGCCACCCCCGCTTGCCAAGGCTGCTGCTGCAAGTCCCCAAACACCCGACACACAGGAAAAACCCGTGTCGCATAGTCCTCATTTGCAGCCAATACATGCTCCGTCATTACCAACCTCTGATTGCAGCCACCATAACTCTCTCCACCTCCATCAGATGCATGGAAATCTATAAGACATGTCACATGGCACTGACATAAGGCGAAGCTTCGTACCTCGCCCAAACGAAGCCACTCTGACTGAAAAGGAGGGCGAGCACGACCGCATCAATTCCGCTCTAGATATCCAAGTAGCACTTCGCCAAACTGCGGAAATCTCCGAGAGGAAGACCGGAACTCGTCGGCGGCCAAATCAGGGAGCCATCATGAACCAGATTGGATGTTGACGCTGATGCATGTAAAATGCATACATGAACTTTGCATTATAATACTCATATTCAATCATATTTGCATCATATAAGGGTTATATCATTGTTTTATAAGGATTTTGGGAAGATTTCATAGTTTTCCTATTTTTCTGGAATTAACCCTGCACTGGCAGAAAACCCTATTTTCTATATTTTGATGTTTCAGGGACCCAAACGACATCCAAATGACCTAATATTTTGCGGGGATCATTTTTTGGAAGGAACAAAGCGTAGGAGCGAAGGAAGCGAACAAACGGAGACCCGAGGGCCAAAAGAGGTGGGCCCACGCGGCCAGATTCCTTGGCCGCGTGGGACCCCCCATCTTGGGCCTCGTGGCTCCGATGCCGTCCGTTTTCGTCTCGTGGCTTCGTCTTGACCTAAAACCGACTATAAAAATAGTCCTCCGACGGCTTTCGTGAGGAGGCGGTGGAGAAACAAAAAACCATGAAATAGGAGACAGAAGGCTGCCGCCAAAGAAGATCGGAGGGGGGGGAAACGCGCCGGAATCACCTCCGGAAGGCTCCTCCATCCCCCCTCCGGAGTCTCCATCAACACCACCGTCAAGACCAGCACCATCTCCATCACCATCTTCGTGATCCACTTCATCCCCCTCATAGTTTGAGATAGTTCGAACCCTAGCTATTGTCTAAGTACTATTCTACATGCTTGTGAATTGCTACTTGTCATTGTTTTGTGGGGAGATTATATTTTCAGATTGTGTTGTATCACTTATACCATTGAATCATATCATGTCTTCGCGTTGTGAGTAGGTCTCTCATGTTCCTGGGGGCATAGGATGGATTGGCAATAATTTTCACTTAACTTGTGTTGAGTATTTGGTCAAGTTTTTATCTTTTATGATTGTCTTGATGTACAATGTATGAAGTGCACCATATATTGAGTAATGCATGAAGGTGCTATCACACTAGTGTGATGGAATGGGTAGGACCTAGGAGGACACATAAACCTTGGTCTAATACATGAAGTTACATTAGGAGGGGATTTATATCGGGGACCTTAGAGTGTAATGCTATGGTGGGACTTTATGTCTTAATAATTCTTGTGCAGTCATTTACTTGGCCACATGATCCATCATAAGGGGTTTAGTTTATTTATTTAACTACACCTAATTATGGCTCCGTCCAAAGAAGATTAAAACTTGACAAAAATTTTACCTTGTTGTTCTAGAAATATTTATGCCATGAAATCCATGTAGCCCTTGGGAACGTTTTCCACCTATAAGAAACACACCACTCAAGCTTGTCCTCTTGCTGCATAGAGGATTGGGCTTTCTCTCTTTGAGAGCTTTCACTTGTCATATTTTATTTTCAGCTTTTTACTTTATTGCAAACTCTACACCAAAAACCCAAAAACACTTGCATCATTTAATCATTTTAGTTTGTCTAGTGCATAGATAATAAGAGAAGTGACACTCTTATTTGAGAGGATAAATACTTATACCTTCTACTCCTCGTGGGATCGATACTAATACTTACACATCGAAGATTTCAACGATCCCCTATACTTGTGGGTATCAAGACATTTTCTGGCGCCGTTGCCGGGGAGTGTAGCGCTTAAGTTTTTATTCTTGTTTGCACTAGATATTTATTTTCAGTTCTGCATTTCTTTTTGTTTGTTTTACATCTTGCAATCATCTAAGCTTGGGGAGGTTTTTCTCTTTAACTTGTTTGGTTGTGAGTTTTTCTTATATTACTTTCAGTTTTGCATTTAGTTTAGTTTTATTTTCAGTTTTATATATCAAAACACAAAAAAAGATGGAGAAACTTTCTGAATGTCTATGCCTAATGGTTATGTTAAAAATATGGAAGCCTACTTTGAATATGAATCAACCGAAGAGGGAACAAGAATGCGTAAATTGCTTGAAGCTCTTCACAAAATAGCTATTCAGTTTTGTGAATTACATGATATAACTTGTTGCAATAGAAGAGTTGTTAAACATTCCCACTATCAATGCAAGTATAATAGTGATCCTATAATTGCTTGTTATCGTGAAGATAAATTTTCATGCCCTGATATAGAACAAGTTGAGAAATATATTGCTTATGTTGGAGCCCATGAGATAGACTCTCTTATTGATAAATTTCTTACAACTAGTCATGAAGCTCGTGTAATGAAAGTACAAATTTCTATTATTCTCCAACTTTGTAAAAAAGAATTTAGTGACAATGTTTATGTTAAAGAAAGAATTCTTGCTTCTATGGAAAGTACTAATATTTTGCAGGAAGAGGATGATGAAAACATAAGCTTGGAAGAGGAAGAATGTGAAGAGGAGATTGAAATGGATATGTTCCAACCTAAGCTTGGGGAAGAGTTGGATCTCCCAACTTCACCATCAACATTTGATAGTAGCACTCAAACTCAAAAATCTTTTGTTATTTATGAGAACCCATGTTATGATGAGTGTCAAACTGAAAATTCTATGGTTATATATGATAACCCATGCTATTATGATGAAACTAATAATGCTCCTTTACTTTTTAATGATGCTACTAGTGAACTTATTGATGATAATGAGGAGTGTTGTTTAAATATGCTATATGATAATGCTTTAGATGATGGTCCTACGCTTATTGATAATTCTCAATGTTTAGAAGTTGTCACCAAATTATGTGAGGATAAAAATGATATACTTGCTGCTTGTGACAACACTCTCACTTATGAGAGTCCTACTTTATTTTTGAATTCTCCTATTCACACCATGGAGGAGAAGCTTTTATATGTTGAAAAGTACATATGTGGGCTGAAATTATCTTGCACTAATAACCATTACACCCACAACAATAATGTTTATGATGTTTCTTGCAATTATTTTGAGAGAGGAAAACATGCTAATATCTTACATGATAGTTTTAATAATCCTTTATATGTTCCTAAGTTTGCAAAGTTGCACCAATCTAATAGTTGTTTTATCAAATTTGGTTCCACTACTTGTAACTATTATGAGAGGGGAAAACATGGTTCTAAACATTTCAATATTATTACGTTTCCTCTCTTTAAGTTCAAAGCCTTGAAATTGCTCTTGTTTTATCTTCCTATGCTACTTGCTTTGTGTTTCAATGATTTATTTTCTTACAAGATCCCAATGCATAGGAAGTGGGTTAGACTTAAATGAGTTTCATATTTTTCTCTTGATGCTCTCTTTTGCATTTCAATTCTTATTCCTATGTGAGCATCATTAAAACTATCATGCCTAGCTATATGGCTATAAAGAAAGCGCTTTACGGGAGGCAACCCGGTTGTTTTTATTTTTGATTTTCTTTGTGTCCTATTGCTGTAACAAGAGATTTAGTTTTTAGTTTTGTTTCTGGAATTTTTAATAAAGTGCCAAGTTTTACCCATTTTGGATTGAAAAAGTTGCTTATTGTATTCGGAGATTTTATTCCAGCACGAATCTGTGCACGGTATGATTTTTCACTCCTATTCTGTAACTCCGAATGAGCTGATATTTTAACTGTAGTTGCAACTTTTCATCCTCTATAAGCATGAATTGTTTCAGAATTTTTCGACATATTTAAGTAGGGTAGAAAAATGCGTTTTGCTGCTTCTATTTTTGTGGACAGATTCTGTCCCATTTTGTTTGATGCATTCTTTGAACTTTTAACTTGAATCTTTTTTATCCAATTGAGTTTATAAGTAGGCATACAACATTATACACTTTCTGGACATTCATATGAATTTTTGTTTAAGGATTTTATGCAGCAAGCAATTCATTTGTCTATCACTACTAATGTCACCCCACAGAAAAGAAATGGGAGAAACGGTGTTTTGAAGTTTTTTTCACAGGGATTAGAGGAGATGCACCAAGAGCTATCCAAGGATGGTGAAGACCATAAGCTTGGGGATGTGAAGACAACCCCACTGGACCAATACACTCTCGGTTTGCACACGTCTAACTTCTGTTTTTCGATCAATGCACTTTATCGCATAAACTTGGAGCGTCTTTTATTTGCTTTTTATTTCGGTTTGATTTTTTGTTTGTCTTGAGACCACCACTATCATTTATACATGAGAGAGCTACTGTAAATGTGGGTTGAATTAAGTTGGATGCTATTAAAAAGATTGGGAAAGGGATGTTTGAGTTGATTCAAAAAGATACATATAGTTGCATGAATCATGTGCTTTTAATGAGTATTAATTTGCAAAGTGTTTTATCAAGAGCTATCTTTATTCATGTTTTGATGTTGTATGTTACTTTACTTTGTTTAACATGGATTGGTTAGTTCTATGGACACTTGTGCATGTATTTAGACGGTCAACTTTCTCCCTTTTGCTAGCCCAAAAATTCCAACAAGCAAAAAACTTGTTGTCCAACACCTTCAACCAAAGTTTTTCCAGTGAGTCCACCATATCTACCTATTAGCTTTATGCTATTCCGAGTATGTTTATCATGTTATTTTGTATTATCTATACCTATGAATTAAAATGCTTATGTTATTGATTGTCATGGGAAAAGTTGGTTAAAAAGCTCTCATACCTTACTTTTATTGCACTTAATAAACATGAACCATTGTGATTAAAATTATGAAGTTGTGAGCTTGACAAGAGTCTTGGTTGGGAGTTAGCCCATATGTGCTGTCACATGGCAAGCTTTCAACATGTTCGTAATTATATTTAGTTGATATCATGTACTTTTGTTTATGGATGCCTATCATAGTGCCAAATAAATGTGGAAACTAAGTAAGTTTAAGTAGTTTGTACAAATGGCTAGAGAGACACCTGGGCCGCTAATCTAAGCCATGCATCATTCATGGTGGAAATTTACTTACATGCTATTGTGAACCTTCAGTGATGCACCTCATAATAAAAATCTATATCAATAGTAAATAAAAAGGGTGTTGAGATTGTTCATTATGTTTGTTTGTCTTGTCATTTTGACATGGGCTTGTTCCATGTCCTGGGACAAGAGGTACCCCAGTTGACCCTCTTGATGATGCTATTTTTACAATGAATTTAACTTGAACTTGCTTGGTAGCCCAAATTGTGTAACACCATGGTGTAGGTACTCGTATTCACGGGGCATGAAGCTTTCAACCCATACTTTGTCAAGCACACTACTCATATTTGCTTTCACTTTAAACTTTAACCATTCAAGATGTTATGATGGGGATAATGAGAGCTTGACACCAATGAATACCACATTGCAAACATTAACTTAAGTAGAAGCATTTGGAAGTTAGATGAAACTTATTCATGTTTTACCTCTACTCATTTATATATCTTTCCAAAGTGTCCACCTTTTATATTCAGTTTATAAGAGTACTCTATAACCATAATAGGATGTCTTTACTTTTCATTATGCATACATTTGGTCCATAGTACTTTCTTCTATGTTACACTTTGTGAATTATCATTGAACATCCTTGCATTGAGTAATTGATATCACTTCATAATCTATCTTGCATATTGCTACTCCTTTAAAGAATGAATCATTTGACTTTATGTAGCAATAGTAATCATCTTTGATATCCATTGTTAGTCTTAAAATGCAAAGTCCATGTTGGTTTTATCACCTTTATACTCGAGGACGAGTATAGGTTAAGCTTGGGGATGTTGATGCATGTAAAATGCATACATGAACTTTGCATTATATCACTTATATTTCAATCATATTTGCATCATATAAGGGTTATATCATTGTTTTATAATGATTTTGGGAAGATTTCACAGTTTTCCTATTTTTCTGGAATTAACCCTGCACTGGCAGAAAACCTATTTTCTATATTTTGATGTTTCAGGGACCCAAACGACGTCCAAATGACCTAATATTTTGCGGGGATCATTTTTTTGGAAGGAACAAAGCATAGGAGCGAAGGAAGCGAACAAACGGAGACCCGAGGGCCAAAAGAGGTGGGCCCACGCGGCCAGATTCCTTGGCCGCGTGGGACCCCCTATCTTAGGCCTCGTGGCTCGATGCCGTCCGTTTTCGTCCCCGTGGCTTTGTCTTGACCTAAAACCGACTATAAAAATAGTCCCCCGATGGCTTTCGCGAGGAGGCGGCGGAGAAACAAAAAACCACGAAACAGGAGACAGAAGGCTGCCGCCGGAGAAGATCGGAGGGGGGAAACGCCGTCGGAATCACCTCCGGAAGGCTCCTCCATCCCCCCTCCGGAGTCTCCATCAACACCACCGTCAAGACCAGCACCATCTCCATCACCATCTTCATGATCCACTTCATCCCCCTCATAGTTTGAGATAGTTTGAACCCTAGCTATTGTCTAAGTACTATTCTACATGCTTGTGAATTGCTACTTGTCATTGTTTTGTGGGGAGATTATATTTTCAGATTGTGTTGTATCACTTATACCATTGAATCATATCATGTCTTCGCGTCGTGAGTATTTGGTCAAGTTTTTATCTTTTATGTTTGTCTTGATGTACAATGTATGAAGTGCACCATATATTGAGTAATGCATGAAGGTGCTATCACACTAGTGTGATGGAATGGATAGGACCTAGGAGGACACGTAAACCTTGGTCTAATACATGAAGTTACATTAGGAGGGGATTTATATCGGGGACCTTAGAGTGTAATGCTATGGTGGGACTTTATGTCTTAATAATTCTTGTGCAGTCATTTACTTAGCCACATGATCCATCATAAGGGGTTTAGTTTATTTATTTAACTACACCTAATTATGGCTCCGTCCAAAGAAGATTAAAACTTGACAAAATGTTTACCTTGTTGTTCTAGAAATATTTATGCCATGAAATCCATGTAGCCCTTGGGAACGTTTTCCACCTATAAGAAACACACCACTCAAGCTTGTCCTCTTATGCATAGAGGATTGGACTTTCTCTCTTTGAGAGCTTTCACTTGTTATATTTTATTTTCAGCCTTTTACTTTATTGCAAACTCTACACCAAAAACCCAAAAACACTTGCATCATTTAATCATTTTAGTTTGTCTAGTGCATAGATAATAAGATAAGTGACACTATTATTTGAGAGGATAAATACTTATACCTTCTACTCCTCGTGGGATCGATACTAATACTTACACATCGAAGATTTCAACGATCCCCTATACTTGTGGGTATCACATGCATACAACACTTCAAATCGCGAGCACTCCGCCATCAGAACTCGTACTCGCGATCAAAGGAGTAGATGTAGATCGTAATCGTGCGAGAATAGATCTACGTGTAGGAGAGGTTTTCTCAACACGTGAGATTACAAAAGCGATTGCCACGGGAAAAGTCTACAAGTCAATTGTGTGTTTCCCAAAATGAGGGGGTGGGGATATTTATAGGAGTAGGGAAAGGGCTAAGCCGAACCGACCTTCCTTACGCCGGCCGCCCCTCCCTTGGGAATCCTTGGCCCCCAAGGTATGTGTGTGTGTGTGTGTGTGTGTGTGTGTGCGGAGGGGGGAGGGCAAGGAGGCCTTGGCCGGCCGGCCCATGTGGCCATCCCAAAGGCCTTTCGGCCTTCGGACAGTCTAAGGACCCTTTCTGACTATCTCTTCTGATGAATTCCATCAAGTTTGATACCTCCTATATAAAATATTGAGACAATTCCAAATTAGTTATACTTATTTTAATAAGTACGAACATCGTATGCCCTCTTATTAAAATCCCCAGAACAATTCCCCAATCATTAAAACCTATTTTAATGACTTCGGGACATCTCATGTCTGCAATAATAATTCTTGGAACACTTTCGGCAAATTCTCTGACATCATATGCCCTCTCTCAATTCATCCAGAACAATTCCGGTGTTTCTCATATCTGCCTACCATATATCCGAAGCAACTTAAGCATGTGACCCGGTAGGTTCAGCAATACATAGACATGTCCAGAACACTTTAGTACAATAACCAACATCAGAGCCGTGGATACCATGATGGCTCCTTCACGAAAAGCACGAAGATCTTGAACGAACCTTCTGTTGCTCATGTCACCAGTCCCTTTGCTTCAGGATACTAATGATATCCGAGGTGAAATGTCGGGTATCCCTGTAATCAAACACTTCGATTATTATACCTGTTATGCTCGTAACGATATCATTCTCTTTTCTCATACCTTATTTCGATACCCTTTCGTGACTATATTCGTGTTGTGTCTGGCTAGATGATTGGATGATATAGTAATACTTGAGAGGGACCGGAGTGTATCTCTCCATCGTCAGGTGGAGCAAGATGCCTATCTTTAACTATCCAAATTCCATACACACATTAGGACATACCCAAAAACCACTTTATTATCACTAGTTAAGGAATGATGTTAGATGATAATCAAAGCATATATGTCAAGTGTGCAGTCACTATCTAAGGGGCTATGCTTATGACAACAACACAGTAATATTGCTATTTACTTTTTACAATTATATCTCATAGCAAGATCACACAATTGGGTCGGTTCGGTACCATTTTTCTGCCAACAATGCACTCTCTCAGTTGTTTAACTTAACTTAGTCCATGATCAGGAAAACATGATCATCAGACAACATGTGAGCAAATCTTAGAGGCTAGATCATGTACGACTTGTTTGTTTAGTTTCCACACGTGCATGTGAGTTCCCTTTGAATCTCATATTCAAGTTTCAGAGCTATAGCATGAAGCCATAATGAACTGGAGTTAAATAATAACATATTATTATTGCCTCTAGAGCATAGCTCCTTCAGTCTTCCACTTGCACTAGAGTCAATCATCTAGCTAGTATATACCGCGCTGGCGGTTTAGACTTGTCCCACATTTTTTATCCAATCATAAGTATGTGTTTAACTTGATGCTACTTTCTCACGTCAAACGTGTACGTGAAAAGGTAAGTATTGGGTAATTGGAATTCTGGTGAATCCTGGCTTCGTAGTTGTACCATAATTCTTTCTGTGTCCAAAACATAATTATTGATACAATCTATCATGAAACCTCACCAAGTTCGTTGTCAAACTTATCTATCCAAGAACCTTACATCCATCATTGTCCCACTACAAGATGATGTAACTACCTAAAAATATGTAGAGTCCACCCATAATACATTTAAATTGATAGCTTTCAATTCCAATGCATTATCATTTGAAAGAGAAATAGTCTGATGAGATCCTAAATCGACAGAGTTATTGCATCCAATGCAATACAACCCCTAAACCACAAATATTTTTCTGAGATGTTACTCACAATATTTGGGGTGTATCACGATGTTTATTAACTTCTTTTTTTGAGAATTGATTTGAAATCCTTCTCAATTCACCAGTAGCTTATCAAATAAGCTAATTGGAAACTTCCGGTTTCGTGTACTTTATATAGCAATGTGATTGGTCAAATCACTTGATGTAATTTGATCTCAATCCATTCTACCTGCTCAACAGTGGTGATGACGACATTGTCTCTTGCTGGGTATCATGCCATGCAACTCGGGCTATATCCCTATTCTAAAACATTCTTGTAGATTATAGCCTCAACACCTTTTATTTCATATTCATGTTTATTAAAATGTTTACCACCACGCAGTGGTGCTGTGGTGGTGGTCGTCTTCTTTGACCACGTGGGTGGAGAGGAGTTGGCGGAGGGAGATCGTGGTGCTGGTAGCGCTTCGACAATGGCGGCTCCCAAATCGCGTTTTGGAGGCCTATCTCAAGGATGTTCGCGGTACCGGGTGTGGCATGAAGGTTTTTCTGAGCGAAAGCCCTGTGCTCCGACGCCAATGGTGACGATGTCTGCGAGTGTCCTAACCCTCTTGGGGGCGTGGATAAAACCCTTGACGGCTCGGTCTCAACGATGGCGCGCTATGCGTCGTTACCTTCTTGGGGGGTGTCGTTGTTGGTCTTGGGTATTTCTCGACCTCGCTCCGGGGTCCTCGTTGGCAAGTCCGGTTTAATTTATTCTTTCTGTTTATCTTTGATCTGTTGTGTAAGAGGATTTACTCATCATCTTATATCGGTTCACCATTGATTTTTATTTATAAAGCGGTTCGAAAACCTGTTTCGAGAGTATATACAATGTGTAACTCAGTTTTGTTTGCACGTCCCAGAAGAAGAGGTTTGTGGTAATTTCTGCAGTACTCCAGGTCGCACCCGTTAATCATCAAATGGTAGGCAAGATGTGACGGCAGGTAGGTAGACTTCCAGCACCGAGTGAAATATTTACAGGAACCGAGGAAACCTGGTATTCGTCAGTCGTCACTGAATCTAGTAAGGTGTCCAAAGATGAATCGCGGGCTGCTCCGGCGTACATCATTTCTTAGGGGTCGTTTGGATCCCATCATTTGTATGGAATTCATTTTCAGATTCCATGCTCAAACTGTTTAGATGTCGTGGAATTGAAATGTCATTTCATTTGAAATTCCAGAGAATGTCTTTTCTATGTTAAGTCAATTCTTGTCCCTAACCCTGTCATTTGTCTGGAATTCATTTCATTTCATTTGGTCCAAATGAAATAAAATGACGGGTGGCAAACGGGTAATGTTATTAGCCGGCTGGTTGGCTAAGAGATCAATACCATCCTTAATTACTGTCTACTGTAATCACCAACGTGGACAGCTAAAACATCATCGCTCATCCGGGGCCAGGGTGAAAAGGAACCGGATATAGATTCGTAATAGTCCCACAGCATATTTCCTCGTACTTTCTAGGGCTGTAATCGAATACCTGTCATTGTACTTCTATCCGATTTACGATTTTGCGCCATATTTCACGTTGCTATAACCATTTTCACACCTTCGAAATTTTTGGGGAGTTCATACTCCTGAATGTTCTACCAATACTCATCTACTAGATCATCATATTCTAAATCAGCTAAATCAGATACTACATATTTTTTGTTCCCTCTTCCGATGGCTTGGCACATCATCTTGTATTGCTTCAAGCTAGTCTCGTTTAGCAAGAATTTCTTAAATGTGGCGCACATCTCAGTAATGGTGCTACATATGGTGCAAACTGGAAAAAATTGTAACATATGTTCAGATTGTCAACATCACAAATACTCCCTCTGTCTCAAAAAGAATGTCATAGACATCTCAGAGGGTGTAAATAAGACCAGTCTTCCTGATTGACCATTTCCCACATTAAATCTATCCAACCAAATGAGTTGAATCAGTATACTACAAGCTACACCACATCTAAACATGTCACATGTATGACTTTAGTACCAAATTAAGCACATCAATTAATAGCACGAATACCCTAGGTCAGCACATTGACAATACTTGGTCCAACGTGCAAATTTATAAGAACCAGGCTGATCCAAAGTGCAACTAATAAAAGTATATGATCCAGGCTACAATTTAGTTAACACATTAACAATTACAGTATTCACCATAGACCAAGGCTGCAGGCGAGTTCTGGGCAAGCAACATACATTCCAATTCCAGAATTCATATCAGGCGCACACTGCGCTCAAAGATTTTGGTTAGATTGATGGATTGGTCAGTTCTCGCCTACACACTCCTCATCCTTCTCTTCCTGCCAATGAGTGCACCTGACGACCGGCTTGTCCCCGGCAAGCCGCTCTCCCCTGGCACAACCCTCGTCTCCGATGGCGGCGCGTTTACCTTGGGCTTCTTCTCCCCAGCCAACTCCACTCCGGCCAACCTGTACCTCGGCATATGGTACAACGCTATCCCGGAGCTCACGGTGGTGTGGGTTGCCAACAGAGAAAACCCAGTCACAAACGATACTGCATCTGCACTGAAGCTCTACCTTACCAATACCTCCAATCTTGTTTTAGCTGATGGTGATGGGGAGCACATCATTTGGACGACCAACTTGACCACTACCACAAGCTCTTCTTCTTTCTTTCTGCCAACGGCGGTGCTTCTGAACACCGGCAGCCTCATCCTCCGGTCGCCCAACGGCACCACCTTATGGCAGAGCTTCGAGCACCCGACCGACACGTTCCTCCCTGGCATGAAGATCCGGGCCAACTACAAGACGCATGCCAGGGATATCTTGGTATCCTGGAAGGGTCCTGGTGATCCCTCCCCGGGGAGCTTCACCTACAGCAGTGACCCAGTCTCGTTACTTCAGTTTTTCTTGTGGAACGGCTCACGCCCGGTGTACCGCAGCGCCCCCTGGACAGGACACCAGGTGTCAAGCCAGTACCAGGCGAACAACAGCAACCTCGTGTACCAGTCCATCATCAACAATTATCAGGAGATCTACTTAACCTATAGCCTCGCGGATGGCTCCCCCCAGACCAGGTATGTGCTGACCTACTCCGGTAAATTCCAACTCCAAAGCTGGAACAACAGCTTGTCGGCATGGGCTGTCCTCGGGGAGTGGCCAAACTGGGAGTGCAACCGCTACGGCTATTGTGGCCCGTACGGTTACTGCGACAACTCGGAGGTTGTCCCTACTTGCAAGTGTCTCGAAGGCTTCCAGCCGACGAGCATGGGAGAGTGGAGCATTGGCAGGTTCTCGGAGGGGTGCCGGCGAAAGGAGGACTTACACTGCGGCGATGGCTTTCTGGCGTTGTCAGCCATGAAACTGCCGGACGGGTTCGTGCGTGTCCTGAATAAGAGCATGGAGGAGTGCGCCATGGAGTGCGCCCGCAACTGCTCCTGCGTCGCTTACGCGCAGGTCAACCTGAGAAGCAGCGCCACAGGGGATTCCACCAGGTGCTTCGTGTGGGCAGGGGAGCTCATCGACACGGAGAAGAAGATCGGTGGCAACATTGCTGGTAGCGAGACTTTGCATCTTCGGATTGCTGGTTTGGCTGCTTCAGGTATGGAGCACCAATCTTCCCATAATTGATCTAATTAGGTGAATGGAAAGTTATTGTATATTCATATTCACAGCAGAAGCCAAAAAGAAAAAACACGCACCACATTTAGTAAAATATGGGTAGAAGAACTTTTAGAAACATGTCCCATGTCAGATCAGAATCACTTCACAGCCTGCCAGTAATTCTCTGTATGTAGATCTAGCCATCTGCACATAAGCATAGGAATATAAACAGTAACAGGTGGAGAGTAAATCTAGTGCATTGGATGAGAATTGCCTGAATTTCAGTTCCCTGCGACAAACAGTCCCATAAGAACCTGTCAGAGATGTGAAATATTGATGGATGGTAAAAAATAAAACCTGAAGTGCTTAGCTGATGCATAGATCCTAACACCTTCGGTATGCAAATCCAACATAGTATCAGCAACCTGGCATATGTTTTACCCAAGTCGGTCACTGTCCAATGTGTAGGCAATTTTAAACAGGGTATAATGACAAAATCTCAAATCATAGAAAAATAATCGGACATAGTAGTTGCAACCGATAGATGATTACAATTATTATCTATACTAGAAACAGTCTGATATCTGATAAATTTAACCTGATTGGTGAAGGTCGAATGCAGGGGAGAAATGTGATGAAGATTGTACTACCTGTTTTAGCAAGCGTTCTGGTGCTTATTATATGCATGTCCCTTGCGATATGGATTTGCAAGTCCAAAGGTATAGCAAATTTCGCTCAAAGTGAAATACTAATCCAGTTTCTACATTATCCTCATGAGATTAGAAATGTTCGTGATATTTTGGAAGCAGGCAAACGACAGAAACGTGATAATCTCAATAGGTTAGTGCTAGGAGACTTGGACACCCATGAAGGCCTTGGAGCAGGAAACCCTGCTGAAAGTTTTGAATTTCCAATGGTAAGCTTCAAAAGAATTGTAGGTGTGACGAACAACTTCCAAAAATCATATATGATTGGACATGGTGGTTTTGGCAAAGTTTATAAGGTATTAGTCATCTATATGTAATAATTGTATTCTTGATTGAAGCGTACATACATTCCGATCTAATTCATTTTTTTTCACTTCAAATTTTCTTGAATTTATTTTCCACTCGATCACAAAGGCAATATTGGATGGTCGAGAAGTTGCTATCAAAAGGCTCATCAAGGATTCTAATCAGGGAATAACGGAGTTCAGAAACGAAGTTGTTCTGATTGCCAAACTACAACATCGGAATTTAGTTAAACTTCTTGGTTGCTGCTTAGAGGGAGATGAAAAGCTTCTGATTTTTGAGTACATGCCTAACAAAAGCTTGGATGCTCTACTTTTCAGTATGATCCGACACCGCATCACAAGTTCTTGAATCAACACAGCAGATATGTCACTAACCATACTACTGTTGCCCCCTGTAGACAGAGCAAGAAAAACAATGTTAGATTGGCCAACGCGGTTTGGAATCATCAAAGGTGTCGCTAAAGGGCTCCTATATCTCCATCAAGATTCAAGGATGAAGATAATTCATAGAGATCTCAAAGCAGGAAATGTTTTGCTGGATGAAGAGATGAGACCCAAGATAGCAGACTTCGGTATGGCAAGGATGTTTAGTGACAGCCAGCAGAAGGCAAATACCAAGCGAGTCGTCGGAACATAGTGAGTGGTAAATTTCATAAAATTAACACTCTAGTGAACCTAAGTCACATGAAATAATTAACTCTTGCTGGCAAAAATAACAGCGGCTACATGGCTCCTGAATATGCGATGAGAGGCATATTTTCTGCCAAGTCCGATGTGTATAGCTTTGGCGTGTTGACCTTGGAAGTTGTAAGCGGTGTGAAGATAAGCTCTACTGATCACATCATGGAGTTCGAAAATCTCATTGCCTACGTGAGTATAAGCGTTTCGGAATCTGCAAAGATTACACAATGTAAACTTCTCGAGTTCCAGAACCTCAGACTGTTGACTTGATTCCTTTTTTATTTCAGGCATGGAACCTATGGAAGGAAGGGAAGGCGAAGGATTTAGTGGACTCTGATATAGTCCAGAGCTGTATACCAGATGAAGCTTTGCTCAGCGTTCAGATAGGGCTCTTGTGTGTGCAGGACAACCCGAACGATAGGCCATTCATGTCGTCTGTTGTGTTTATCTTGGAGAACGGAAGCGCGGCAATTCCCATCCCAAGCCAACCTGCATATTTTGCCCATACAAATGACCAAACAGAACTTGTAAGGGGCAGTGCTGAAAACTCGAAGAACAGTCTTACTCTCACAGTTCTGCAGGGTCGGTAGACAGGGTAGGTTAATTATTCATTTTCCACATACGAAAACCATTCTCTAAAGCAAGAATTGGACCAGAATTGTGTAAATGGGTGGCTATGAAGGCACACCGTGTTACTATTTTCATTTTCCACGCTACTGGTTTGTCATGTCAAATTCAAAGTACCACATAATGACAGTACAGTGGAAGCACCTTACCCTTTGACAGTGAGTTGGCCTTAGGTCGGGGTTTGATCATCCACCTACCTAGAGCTACATGGCAATGATTAATCTCGTCTGCAAATTTCTTGCATTGAATTCACCTAAGCTTTCCTCTGCCCCTCACCAGCACCAGTAACATGAACAGCGTTAAGCAGAATCGGAATTCTCACCAGCAGCTTCCTTGCGGACATTTTGTCGAACGCCCTCGGTGCGCTCACCTTGCACTGCACCTTGGGAAGTAGCCGCCTGACGCCTGACGGAATAGCCGCGCAAAGCAGGAAGCATGGAGCAAGAGGCAGTACCCTGCGGTGACAACCAAGTCCCCGGCGGCGCAAGGCAGGCCCGTCTCATGCTGAGCCGCCGCCAAGCAGTGCGCCGCGCCGGAGTACAGAGGACAGGCATAAATAAAAGAAAAAGGAAATGCAGCGCCCCTGCTGCCTTCGCCCTTGTTTAGTTGTGGAGTACCTTGTAGCCGACACATCCAGTGACTGCGAGCGGGACCCAGCTCCCAGGAGAAGGCCCACCACCCAACTGAGGCGGGCAGCTGCGGGGCCGGAGGCGGCGGGGACATCGACGGGAGGACCGCGGACTCTCGCTGATGCAGCTATAGCGGATACACAGAGAGAGAGTGACCGCGCGCGCTCGGCGTACAGAAGGAGTGGAATGCACATGCCCAGCGCCGGCGTCCCTCTCGCCGTCTTCCTCGTCTCGTCCCTCAAGTCCGGCGCGCGCCTCCGCCACGGGGAGCAGCTCCACGCGCTCGCCGCCAAGTCGGGTCTCCTCGTCTCCAACCCCTTCGTCCGCAACTCCCTCCTCGCCTTCTACGCCCGCCTCCCCTCCACCTCCCACGCACCGGCGCTCGCCCACCAACTGTTCGACGAAATACCCCTAGCCCTCCGCGACACCGCCGCCCACAACACCCTCCTCGCCGCCCTCGCTCGCGCGGGCCGACTCGACCTCGCGCAGCGCATGCTCGCGGAGATGCCCCAGAGGGACACCGTCTCGTACACCACCGTCTTGACCGCCCTCGCGCAGGCCGGCCACACCGAGGATGCCGTGACGGTCTTCCGCGGCATGCTCGCCCAGGACGTGCCTCCCAACGAGGTGACTCTTGCGGGCGTGCTTACAGCGCTGGCCCATGGGAGGGCGCCGGTGCCAGTGGGTGTGGCGCACGGAGTCACCGTGCGGCGAGGGCTTGACGGCTTTCTCATTGTGGCCACCAACCTGGTCCATGCTTATGCAGCAGCGTCACAGGTTTGTTCTGCACGTGAGATCTTTGAGTGGATGCCGTATAAGAACACAGTCACTTGGAATGCCATGCTTAATGGCTATGTGAAGGCAGGGATGGTTCAGATGGCTGCTGAGGTATTTGGGAGGATCCCAGAAAGGGATGTCGTCTCGTGGTCGACGATGATAGAAGGGTATGCCCGTGCAGATTGTAAATCAGAAACCCTCAGGGCATATGCTGGCATGATGGCCGAGGCGGACACGAGGGGCAACGTGGCGCTGCTTGTTGATTTGATAAAGGTGTGTGCTCGACATGCTGCTGTCGTAGAAGGGCAGCAGCTCCACACAGTCATTCTCAAGGATGGTTTTGATACCCATCAGTTTGTACAAGCGACCCTTATCCATTTCTATGGTTCTTGTGATTGTCTTGACCTTGCCCGGATGCAATTCAAATTATCAGATAAGTCACACACTACGTCTTGGAATGCTCTCATGTTTGCTTTACTCCAGAGAAACCTAACACCTGAAGCAAGGCAACTGTTTGATGACATGCCTGAGAGGGACACCATTTCGTGGAGTACTTTGTTATCTGGGTATGTGCAGAGTGGACATTCAAACATTGCGTTGCAGATGTTCTTCTTTATGCTGGGTGCTGGTGTTGAACCGAACCATATTACCTTGGCAAGTACTCTGTCCGCAGTTGCTGATTCTGGCACATTGGAGCAAGGTAGATGGATTCATCACTATGTAATCAGCAGATCAATCCAACTTGCTGATAACCTGAGTGCTGGACTGATTGATATGTACGCAAAGTGTGGTAGTGTCGCTGATGCAGTTCAACTGTTCAGTTATGTTAAGCACAAGTCGTCCTCTGTGTCTCCTTGGAATGCTATTATCTGCAGTTTAGCCATCCATGGCCATGCACACATGTCACTTGAACTGTTCTCACAATTACAAAGTACCAACATTAAGCCTAACTCAGTCACATACATTGGCGTCTTAAATGCATGCTGTCATGCTGGGCTGGTAATCGAAGGGAAGCGCCATTTTGAGTCCATGAGAAGGGAATATGGAATCCAACCAACAATTAAACACTACGGTTGCATGGTTGATCTTCTTGGTCGAGCTGGACACTTGGAAGAGGCAGAGCATCTTATCGAGACGATGCCGATGAAATCAGATGTGGTGATCTGGGGCAGCATCCTTGCAGCCGCGAGGACACATGGAAATGTAGCCTTAGGAGAAAAGGCCGCGGAAGAATTGGCCAAGCTTGATCCAAACCATGGAGCGTCCAAAGTGGCCTTGTCTAATCTCTATGCTGATGCTCGGCGTTGGAACAACGTGTCATTAGTGAGGAAGGAACTCCAGGACGAAAATTTGGAGAGGCTATCTGGAAGCAGTGGAGTTGTTCAGTAATAGTCATGACATTTCTTGATTGGACTCTTCTTGTGCGAACTGCCCTTAATTTTTGGGAAATATTTTTGGGAAATTATGATAGCAAGCAGATTCTTTTGTGTGATTATTCATTCTGTTTGTTGAACATACAGTTATCATTCTCTGCACACTTAAACTCAAGAATTAAAATGGCAGCAACTGAATATATGACCAAGCTGACAGTCAATACATTTTTTTCAGGAAACTGCTATTTACTTCTTGGAGCAGTTACACTATTCCTTTGCATGTAAAACTGAGAAAATCTATGTACAGACTTCAGATCAAAATATTTAATTGCATGTTACTTTCCATTATGTCACGTGTGCAAATCCTAAAAATAATATGTCTTGCTTTAAATTCTGCACTGTGTTAAAATCACATGGACACTTTTCAGGAAAAGGTTAGGATGCTATAAGAAATTGATCAATCTTTCTTGTCACGATATATGGTTGACTTATTGTTATCACGTATTTGCTTCAGATATAGGCCTCAGTCGATGGTGTTCGAGCATCACAGGTTTCTTGTTCAGATTCTATGCAGGTTGATTTAAGATTAGCAACCTCAGATTCGATTTGCTCTTCTCTTTAGAGATCTTTTATGCTTGATTCTTTTTTCCTTTACCAGTCTCGTTGGATACATGGTTGGCATGTCAGGGCTAGTTAGCTCTGGTTTGGTAAAGTTACTGACAAGTTCTGATCATGATTCCTGATAGTTTGCTCGGATAAAGGTTGTTGCCAGCTTGCTGTGGATCTTCGGAAGGATTCATTGTAGGGTTTACTGAGGTCGACATTGACAGGTTTCACCAGAGGGTTGGCTATGTGCATGGTGCTGGTGCAAACAAGCACCAGCCTGAGTGCAAAGAGGAAGCACTCCATTGTCGCCGCCTGCATGCACATAGGACATTGTAGTAAGGTAATAAGATGAAATTCAATTCAATCATACTCTCACGGTACCCAGCCATCACTAACAGCAATCTGCATACTATCGACAAACTATACCAGGCATACCATCTAGACTGACTTCTGGAACTCCTAGATTCTTTTACAATTTGATTTACTACGAACTCGGGAATACAAAATGCAATGAGAACTCAAAGTCTGGTTGTCGCAGCAACCATCAAGGCAAACTACCTCTCCTTAAAAGTCATTCTTGGGAAGTGGAAGGGAATATGTCCTGTGGGCATGATGCTGATGTACTTTGCAGTATAGTGGGCAATATATATAGAGTTGGTTGAACAATGAAAGGGCCACCAAGAGCCTAGAAAACATTGGTAAAAAATGGTTTTGCTATTTGCAATCTATTGTTGTTTTCCTTCTATGACTTAATTAAGCACATCAAACTTTACAATGGAATGATATGGTTTCCTTGCAAATATGTTCAGATGCGTACCATACTAGAGTCTAGAGACAACATGAAAAAGGACTGGTTGGGTGATTCTACATGTAAGTTTTGTAATCATCAGGAAACTGCAAATTGTCTTTTTTTTCACTTGTATTGTTGCTTGGTTCCTTTAGGGTATAATTGCTTCATGTTTTAGTATTACCAATATTCCCGAAAATTTATGGCAACATCATGTGTGGATGTATATTCTTACACAGTAGGCTTAGCTGTGGTGGAATTGCAGAAACAAAACTTGTTTGATAATTAGAAATTCCAGTCTCCTGAAAAGGTTATTTGAATCATATTCCTTCATTTGTGGATTATTGGGCAGGCCTTCAGCAGGAGCAAACGCGCCAGGGAGCGAAGCAGTTGGTTGAAACTTGAAAGAGCAGCAAAAAGGCGTGCTGAGGTTGCTGCAGAGTTTAATTCTGGGACCTGGAGACAAGGGAGGAGGGAACGTCTTGTTTGTTCGGCGATGCATCAGACTCTTGTTTGTTCAATAGTTCCAGCTGTGGTGGCATGCGTCGTTGGCCACAGAACTTCAATGGTATGTTCAAGGTAATATCTCACATGTATGATATGTCTATATTTCAACGAGGTTCTTTGTGTGTGCCTGTTGATCTAGTTGCATTCTTTTCTTCGAGAGTATGCCAAAGGCATACCGTATATTTATAGAAGGATAGCATAGACATTTACAGGAAACCAAAACCCCACTGCGAACAATGGGGCTGGCTAACACCACACTCACACCTAGGCTCTAGATATCTGCTCCCCACCCCACCCCGCATCAACTGCTAACTCCCAAAGCTTCATCTCATCTCTTATACGTCCAACAAGTTGCTCAGTACCACACTGATCTCTCTCATTGGCAAACACACGTGCGTTATGCTGCTTCCACAATATCAAGGCAATCAGGATTACTAGTGTGTCTTCCTCCTGCAGGCAGGTGAAGCATGCTGCCGTCTGCTGCTGAAGCCCGTGTCACACCTGTCTGTCAGAAGTCGAAAAGCCTGTACCTAGTCGTGAGCTAGCTGAAAATTTTGCACTTAAGCGGCGCATATGATCTCCAAATCGGCGTGGCAATAGCAGACATGACCCTCTCCTGGCAAAGAGTGCAATATGTGTCCTTGGCAGAAACTTTTCCAGACAGCACGGTCACTCAAATATGTCGGGCTCCTGCGCCTCTCTCTCTACACACTGATAATCTCCATCCAAAGCCTGACCAGCTGATTGCAGCCTTCCTTTGTGAGCTCCCCTGTGATGTCCATAATCCATCTGTCCCCGTGGATAGCATCAGCTGCTAGGCGGCTATTCTTTCGTCTAGTGCTCACTGTATTGACCACCATTGGCGCAATGTCCTCAGCAATGCGTCCTTTGATCCATCGATCTGTCCAACAGAACACCTTTTTGCCACCACCAGTGGCTGCGTCGCACTGACCCCAATTGACTGGTATGGTCTAGTTACATTCTCAAAAAGTAGATATGGAGATGTTTAGACGGGCGATGTGTGCATAAGTGGAGCGTGGAAAGTTTTAGTTTTTAGTTTCGTAATCTGAATGCTTGGATTTCGTATATACTGGTGGTTCGGGTTGTTTATCTCGTATGTAGGATGCCTTGTTTCCAGTACTAAACTGTCACCATCAAGAATTGCAGAAATCCCATCTCAGTTTCAGTACTTCTATACACACTGTTCCTGCACGCGTCGAGGGAAGTAGGATATGAAAGAGAACACATTCGCTCGATCTGTATTATTGCACGTGCAAGAATGCATCGCGTTTTTCTTGCTAACAAAACAACAACAAACTTATGCATATGACATGCCAACAGAAAATTCCTCCCATCTCACCCCACTCACTTATTCGCCTCCGTGGTGAGGCCAAACCCAAATGGGAACAGCGGATCGTAGTGCTTGTCCCCGAAATTCATCGGTAGCTGGTCTACCGACTTAAACCATGTCATCGCCAGCTTCCCGGAGAACCCATAGTTGCCGAACAGCACGTCGGCGACGCCCTGGCCCTCCGTGCCGGGCAGCCATGCAGCCACGAATGCGTCAATGGAGCCGATGTATGGCTCCACCACCAGCGGCCTTCCCGATATGAGCACCACCACGCACTTGACGCTCTTGCAGACGGTCTGGATCACGGAGGGGCCTGGGGCGGGGATGGTCAGATTTAGGTTGTCACCGAACGTCTCAGCGTAGGGTTGCTCGCCGACCACCACGATTGCGTAGTCGTACTTGTCGCTTAAGATGGTGCTGTCTGGGTTCTCCGAGAAAACAACCTGCGTGCTGGGGTCAACAGTGGACTTGATCGCCGAGAGGATCGTCGTCCCTGCGTTTCATCACATGGTTCCATGAATTTTTGTTCCAAAGGATAGAGACGTTGCCAGAAATTAGTACAAGCAATTGAACAAGAGATGCCATTTACCGGCAGTGTTGTTGTTGCCAGTCAATCCTTGCCATGTTGTTGTCCATCCTCCACACTGGTTGCCCAAGTTGTCGGCGTGGCTTCCGACAACAAGGATCTTACCGGCCTTTTTCGGGAGAGGCAACAACGGAGTGTAGGAAGATTTTCCATTTTTCAACAAAACCAATGATTTCCTGACGGCTTCCCGGGCAATTTCTCGGTGTTCCTAACAATGGAAATAAATTTATTAGTAAGAATTTCTGGGATGTTAATGAATGTAGTATAACGTGAGAAACAAAACGTGGTGTTTAGAACTAACTTTCTTTCCGAGTTCACCAGCGAGACTTGGGTCAGCATAAGGGATCTCAAATAGACCCATGGTGAACTTGACCCGAAGAATCCTGTAGACAGCATCGTCGATTCTGCTCATGGGGATAATGTTGTCCATAACTTTGGTTGTCAGACCATCAATGAATTCTGTGTAGTTAAACGGAACCATGATCTGCAAAATAACGAATTGCACATTTGTATTAGCCGTAGAAGAGATAACAATTGTCAAGGATGTACTGGAAGTCCAGTAGGTAAGGTCATAAGGAACATCCTTTATTGTGAGTCTTACGAGCTTGCTACTCGCTCGGCTTTTGTCCGAAAACTCAAAATTTACCGGACTATGCTTTGCTGAATTTTCAAGAAAATTACCATGTCAATACCAGCACTAATTCCGGCCTCAATTGAATAAGAATAGTTCAGGTGTTCGGGGGTAGTAATCCTGTCAATGCCTTGCCAGTCTGAAATCACGAAACCCTGTTTGCACAAAATCCCAAGAAATTAATGGCGTCAGTATCTCTTAATATACAAGAAGAAACAAATATGAAGAAAATCTTTTGCTTTTGTAGTGAGCAACTGACCCTAAATTTGAGCTTGTTCTTGAGAAAATCGGTGACTAGGAAATGGTTGGCGTGCATCTTCTCTCCGTTCCAACTATTGTAAGAGATCATAATAGTGGATACACCTCTGATGATAGAATTATAATAAGCAGGCATGTGGATAGTCATGAGGCCATGGGTGTCGATGATTGTATTGCCCTCGTTGGTCCCCATGGAAGTACCACCATCACCAACATAGTGCTTAGCGCATGCAGCAACTTTCTTACTGCAGGGTATCAGCAGGGTGACAACAATCAGACTGAATCCCAGAGAAGACAGTTCAGTTACTATATCTGTTGGATGTATATTACCTTCCACCAACGTATGGTCTTCCATCATAACCTGATGGAGAATCGCCTTGCAAGCCAGATATGATTGTGGTCATTGACTGGACAACCTTTGGGTCTTCACTGTAGCTTTCATAGCACCGTCCCCATCTTGGGTCTCTACACACCTGATGATTAAATATCAACAGATGAGTTCCAAAGATTAACAAGAAGACAAAATTGCTCTCTAGACTGAAAGCATAGACCACACAAGAGGTGTTCTCTTTTATTACCGCAATACAGGGAGCGAAAACGTAAGGGATTCCGGTAGCTCTAACTTCAAGAGCAGTTGCTTCCCCTATCCTCCTTAACAGCTCAGGGTCCCTAGATGACAGCAACAATTTAATTATTTTTTTGACCATGACAGCAACAATTTAATTTAGACCAAAGCATGCATCACAGGACTGTTATGCATCACAGTCAGTGTGTGTTTCAGATATTGCCGAGCTTGTTGATTTTTTTCCGATAAAGAGAGTTTTTATTAACTCAAATGTTCGAATCAAGATGATACAGGGCTCAGATTCGCCGACTTTGGGTCACTGAGGTGTGGGTCTCATGCATAGAGGACCCACATGTCGGTGACTACCAAGTCACCTGACATACGTCAGCCAATCCTGACGGGCGATACAATATAGCCATCTGTTTGCAGGATACATGACATTTCATTATCACATCAAAAGTATATAAAAAAGTAAGTTTCTACCTGGTGGCTCCAAGCCCAACATTATGTGGGAAGATGGTAGATTTGTAGACGTTACCGTGACCATGCACAGCATCAATACCGTAGATCATCGGAATACCTAGGCGGGTAGAAAGCGCGTCTTTTTGCATTTCGTTAACCATTGAAACCCAAGCCTCGGCAGATGCTTGAGGAGCAGGCACGCTGCCTCCGCCGCTCAGTACGCTACCTGCATCGCGAAACAACAACAATGTCAAACACAAACTCTTTACACTGATTTAGTTAGTACGAGTGAAATCCGACGACTTACCAATGAAGTATTTGGAGAGCACCCCTGTGGTGGCTCTCTCCCTCTCGATCTGAGTCATCTGACCAATCTTTTCAGCGAGAGTCATCCGAGCAAGCAGATCCTTGACGCGAGCGCCAATAGGCTGCTTTGGATCCTTGTACTTGAGGTAGTCCGCTCTTCCCAGCACCGCCAAGCAGAAGATGAGGAGAACCAAGGTGAGGGTGTTGTGCAAACTCCCCATCTCGGCTAAACCTGAGCATTGGATGCTTATCATGTGAGTAAACATTCAGTGAAGTATATCCATCAAGGAAAACTCAACCATGTGTCAGTGTAGAGTAAGACTCCTATATATGCTTGAAGTTGCACAGATATAAAAGACCAAACATTATGCCTATGCCATTCGAAGTCTCCTCTGTTGGCTATAGCCTATAGAGACATCGTAAAAGAAGCATAGGATACATGGGTCGACCCTCGCCCAAAGGAATCAAGGTGCTGGAAACCAGCATGATCATAGGTGAAAACTGCAAGCTACATAGCCCCGTTCTCACCAAAATCGGCCTCTGTGCCCAAACAAACACAAACGTATGCAGAACACTATGTTCATAGCACAACCAAAGCTCACAGCAAGTATGCATACCTCAAGAGGATGTAACTAGCAAACTACAAAACACTGAAGAAGCTCTTGTAAGTGAGGAGGAGGAGGAGGAGGAGGAGGAGAAGTGTGATTGAGCTCGTCCTCTGGTTGAAGTTGAAGGGAACCCCGGCTCCTCTTATAGCCCAGCTAGCGAAGCGAGGATCGCGAGGCAGCAGAAAAGAAAGGAAAGATATCAGATGCGTTGATTAGCAAGAGTGGACCTCACACTCTATATTTTTAGCTGCCCCCAGGCGTACTAATATAAACAAGGAATGGAAACGATCTCTACATCTCTAGCGTCAATGCAGCAGCAGCAGCACCACTAGCTAAGAGAGATCTCAGCTGATACGTCGTCGATGTGGGCGACATCGTTTGACTTGATGCTCTCCCACTCTGACTAAGTGACTAGAGTAGTACACAAACACAGCACACACACAGCGCAGTAAATGATCTAGTACTACTTCCAGTAAGTCTACTTCTAGAAAGTTTCACTTAATTATAGTTTAGTACCCTGAATGCTTGCCTTCCGTATATGCTCGTCTTACTGTTTCCAGTAAGAAACTGTTGTTATCATCGATCATTGCGGAAAATCACATGGTATCAGTTTCGATACTTCTTTTCAGCATCGGCATTGTTCGTCCACGCGTAAAAGGAATGGTGTGAAAAGAGAATGCAAGCGCCGGATATATATCATTGCACGCACAAGAATGCATCTCTTTTATTGCTAACAAATCAACCACAAACTCATGTCATGTATAAGTAGTATCTCATCTCTCACACCCCAATCGAAAATTCCTTACATCTCAATCATCTCTTCTCACCTCACTCACTTCTTCGCCTCCGTGGTGAGGCCGAACCCGAATGGGAACAGCGGGTCGTAGTGCTTGTCGCCCACGTTCATCGGCAGCTGGTCCACCGACTTGAACCACGTCCTCGCCAGCTTCCCGGAGAACCCGTAGTCGCCGAACAGCGCGTCGGCCACGCCCTGGCCCTCCGAGCCGGGAAGCCACGCGGCCACGAACGCGTCCATGGCGCCGATGTACGGCTCCACCACCAGCGGCCTGCCCGAGATGAGCACCACCACGCACTTGATGCTCTTGCAGACGCTCTGGATCACGGAGGGGCCCGTGCCGGGGATCGTCAGGTTCAGGTTGTCGCCGAACGTCTCGGCGTAGGGCTGCTCGCCGACCACCACGATGGCGTAGTCGTACTTGTCGCTTAAGGTGGCGCTGTCCGGGTTCTCCGAGAAGACCACCTGCGTGCTGGGGTCGACGGTGGACTTGATCGCCGAGAGGATCGTCGTCCCTGCGTTTAATCACATGGTTCCATGAATTTTTGTTCCAAAGGATTGACCACAAATTAGTACAAGCAATGAAACAAGAGAAGCCATTTACCAGCAGTGTTGTTGTTGCCGGTCAGTCCTTGCCATGTGATTGTCCATCCTCCACACTGGGTTCCCAAGTCATCGGCGTGGCTTCCGGCGACGAGGATCTTACCGGCCTTCTTGGGGAGAGGTAACAACGGAGTGGAGGCAGATTTTCCATTTTTCAGCAATACCAATGATTTCCTGACGGCTTCCCGAGCCAGCTCGCGGTGTTCCTGACAGTGGAAAGAGGAATTTATCAGTAACAGTTCTAGGATCTTGATGAATGAAATTTGAGAGAAACAAAACGAGGTATCTTAGGACTAACTTGCTTTCCGAGTTCACCAGCGAGACTTGGATCAGCATAAGGGCTCTCAAATAGACCCATGGTGAACTTGACACGAAGAATCCTATACACAGCATCGTCGATTCTGCTCATGGGGATAATGCCACTCTTAACTTGGGCTGTCAGATCATCAATGAATTCCGTGAAGGCAAAAGGAACCATGATCTGCAATAGTGCATGCCAGAGCATGGTCAGAGAAAAAGAAAATGGCACGTTTGTATTTGCTCTAGAAGAGATAACAATTGTCAAGCATGTATCATGACCTTCACGAGTCAAGGAAATTACCATGTCAATACCGGCACCAACTCCAGCCTCAACTGAATAAGAATAGTTCATGCCTGGGGGAGTAGTAATCCTATCAATGCCTTGCCAGTCTGAAATCACAAAGCCCTGTTTGCACAAAATCCCATGAAATTAATGGTATCAGTATCCCTTAATATTACCAGAAGAAATAAATATGAAGAAAATCTTTTGCTTTTTCCGTGAGCAACTAAACCCTAAATTTGAGCTTGTTCTTGAGAAAATCAGTGATTAGGAAATGGTTGGCGTGCATCTTCTTTCCATTCCAGCTAGAGTATGAAACCATAACAGTGGATACACCTCTGATGATAGAATTATAATAAGCAGGCATATGGATAGTCATCAGCCCATGTTGGTCGATGATTGTATTGTTCTCGTTAATCCCCATGAACGTACCACCATCACCAACATAGTGCTTTGCGCATGCAGCAACCTTCTTACTGCAGGGTATCAGAGTGACAATAAAAGTTAGTTCCATCCCGTCAGACTAAATCACAGATTACAATAATTCAGCTACTATATCTGTTGGATGCCAATTACCTTCCACCGACGTAGGGTCTTCCCTCGTAACCTTTGGGAGCATCACCTTGCAAGCCAGAGATAAGTGTGGTCATTGACTGGACAATTTTTGGGTCTTCGCTATAGCTTTCATAGCACCGTCCCCATCTTGGGTCTCTACAAACCTGATTAATATCAACAAATGAGTTCCTAAGAACAAAACAAAGACATATAGTTGCTATCCAGACTGAAGTAGCAACCACGCAAGAGGTGTTCTCTATTATTACCGCAATACACGGAGCGAAGGCGTAGGGAATTCCCGTAGCTCTAACTTCAAGAGCAGTTGCTTCTCCTATCCTCTTTACCAGCGCAGGGTCCCTAGAAAACAGCAACTTGTTAAATTTAGACTAAAGCATGCATCACAGTCAGTGTGTGCTTTGCGACATTGTTGTAGCTTGTTGATCAAATATAATATAGGTGTCCATATTTCAGGACTGAATCAATGACATTTCTTTATTTGATAAAAAAAGTAAAAAACAGTTTCTACCTGGTAGCTCCAAGCCCAACATTATGTGGGAAGATGGTAGCTTTGTAGGCGTTATTGTGACCATGCACAGCATCAATACCGTAGATGATCGGAATACCCAGGCGGGAAGAAAGAGCATCCTTTTGCATTCCATTAACCATTGAAGCCCAAGCCTCGGCAGATGCTTGAGGAGAAGGTACACTGCCTCCACCGCTCAGTACGCTACCTGCATCACAGCACACTCATTGTCAGACACAAACTCTGCAGCCCTTCATCATTTGCACTGATTTAGTTGAGTGAAATATACAACTTACCGATGAAATATTTGGATAGCACCCCCGTGGTGGCGTTCTCCCTCTCGATCTGAGTCATCTGGCCAATCTTTTCAGCGAGCGTCATCCGATGGAGCAGATCCTTGATGCGAACAGAAAGAGGCTGCTTTGGATCCTTGTACTTGTAATCCGCTCTAGCCAGCACCGCCAAGCAGAGCACGAGGAGAGCAAAGGTGGTCTTGTGCAAACTCCCCATATTGGCACCCTGTGTGGTACCGATCACCACCGCAGACTATGTATAAACCTGTGTAAAGGATACCATTCAGTGAAGCTTACACGACAAGGAAAAATCAATTGTGGACTAGTGCGGTGAAAGATTCATGTTTGAAAGCACACGCACAAAGGCCAAACACTAGGCATAGGCCATTCAAAGGCTCCTCCCTCTTTTGGACATAGCCATCATAAAGAAGCAACGTGCAATGGGTTGGTGTAGAGAAAGACTCATGTTTGAAATCTGAAGACCAAACATTAGGCCTATGCCAATCAAATGCTCCGAAGTTGGCTATAGTAGACATCATAAAGAAGTAGTAGGGTACATGCGAACATATTTCTTTAAACCAAGTGGGTTTTTTTTTCTCACTTTTCTTTATAAAGGTGCTGGAAACCAGCATGATTTTAGGCGAAACAGCAAGCCACGTACGTAGCCCCGTTCTCAGCCGTCGTAAAGTAAACAAACGAGTGAATAAAACAGGAAACGGAGCATATCTTCGCACAGCATCTTCGATGATCTCGACAGAGAACAACTAAAACTCACATACTAGCTAGCCGGTAACTGCTGCCAAGTATGCATACCTCGAGACTCAAGAGGAGTAACTCGCAATCAGCATGCGGAAGAAGAAACTGATCTCAGCGAGATGAAATCAGCAGAGTAGGAACGAACACTGCGGAAGCTCCCCGGTGAGTGAGAAGGAGAAGTGTGAGCACGTCCTCTGGGGAAATGGAACCTGGTTCCTCTTATAGCCCAGCGAAGAGAGAGCTCCACTCACGAGGTGGCGCCGCGCGCGTCGACACGAGAATCGCAAGATAACAAAAGCAAATGAAAGTGAGAAAGCGAGAGGAAATCATTTGCTTTGATTAGCAGGGGTTGGACCTCACGCGCTAACAAGCTGCCACGCCGACGACGGCGACGGCATGCTAATGGAAACAAGATTCGTTTTTTTCTTTTTTTCTTTTTTGGAGGCATAGAGAAACGGAAACGAGCTCCACCTCCACGTTTTTCTACCGTTACTACGGCACGGCTCCACAGACAAGAGGTCGATCGACGGGGGGCATCGCATCTATCGGCTGGGACGTCGCTGTGGGCGAGATCGTCGTTGCCTAACCAAATTGTTAATGGAAATTCCCCGTCGACGACGCTCTCCCACTCCCAGTGACTGACTAGTACACGGATACAGCTCACGCAGCGCAGTCCATGCTCCGCACGCAGACGCGGACAACAACACTGAATTATTTGGCGGCTCGATCTACCCCGTGCGGGCGGGCGGGCGGGCGAGAGGCCCATCTCACCGGCCGGCGACGAATTTTCCAGCTCGATCTACGGCGGCCGAAGAGGACACGGCACCTACAAGAAACTTCGTGATTTTGATCTGACACGCCAACGCTTGCTCTTCGTCGCCGGGTTCAGCAGGGCTCGAGAATGGGAAGGCTTAACCACCGGCCGTGAGCCCGATTAAATCAGGGGGAAATGCTGGACTGGCTACTAACCCCTATTATCCATACAAAAACCATACTGCTGCTGCAGGTAAGCACAGGAATCTTGACCCCAAGAGAAAATGTAGGAAAACGAAACGAATCAGGGGCGGCGTGCACGCAAGACGACCCCGATCCGGGAGACGCGGGTGGGCTGATTTACTTAGTAGTGATTCACCGTCGCCGGTCGCCGCTGCTCCATGCCCAAGCCATAGAACATGGCCATGGACGGGAAAACAACCACCATAGTCTACTGACTGCTCATACTGTTAGACTAGGACCAGAGAGGCAGAGACACCACAAGACACGGACGCGGTCGCTCGCAAATCCACATCGGACCGGACCGCCACCCGCGCAGATTTCCGCCTTGGAGCTGGTCGGGTGGTGGTGGCGGCAGACCTGGAGAGCGGAACAGTGCAGTGTGCTCCTACCCTTAGATGGTGCGCACGCGTGCGTGCGCCGGTGACAGCGACGGCGACGGCGCCGGAGACGGAGAAGAAACCGAACAAACGAACTACACCAAGGAACAGAGAGAGACAGAGGATTCCGGCTTACCACGGTGACGACGGGCGGGCGAGGCGGCGGCGGCTGGCTGGCGGCTGCTGCAGCACGGGGGAGAGTGATGAGTGGCGGGGCAGAGCACAGATCAGAGGACGCTGGCAGACGCGACAGCCTTTTATTACGCTGCTGCGCTGCAAAGGCTTTCTGGATCAATCACGCGCGGCTGATGATTTCTTTTCTTTTACTGCATACCTTTTTTTTTCTGACTACTCCTGTAAAAAATCACTGTTTTCCAATTTCGCCGCCGGGGAATCCAACGCGGATGGCGACGACGACGACGACGTAGCGCGCATGTTGACCGCGACGGATGTCGGGCTGGCGGCTGGGACTGTGGCGCCCACGTTCACACGTCCCATGCGCACGTCGTCACAATGAAGGATACGTTGGTCCCCCCGCCAACTGCTCACATGTTTGCTGACTCCTGGGGACCACGAGTCAGCTGGCGGTGGGTGCTGTTCGCTGCTCTTTTCCCCGCAAAAGTATACGATGATCAGTGATGAATATTTCTTCTTATATGGAAACATACACGCCAGACTGTGGATTATCTTAATTAAGCATGTCCGATTTAGATCACCGCACGCATGTTATTAGTAGGGCATGTTTGGCCGGGAGCTACGCTTTGCCAAATTTTACTCACACAAGTGTGGCAAGTGTTTGGTTTACAGCTGGAATTGTGGGGTGCCACACTTTTTTAGTCATTCATTGCTCTGCTTGTCATTTGCTAGCTAAATATTTGCCATAAGTCTGGATAATAATTTGGGGCAGGTCTACCTTACACGCGTGACCCGTCGCGTGGTTTCCGACAGCCCCGCGACACGTCGTTCCGACAGCAAAACGACAAGTCAGAGGAGGAAGATGAACAGGGCACTCCCACCACCACCGCCGGCCGAACCGCCTACCGCCGCCGCCCGCGACCGCCGCGCCGCCCCGCCCTGCTCGAAACACCACCTCCGTCAGTCCGCCGTCACCCCCGACCATCCCAACCTCCCCTTCTTCTTCGGCTCCGTCGCCCCACCCGCACCTCCTAAGTTAAGTGTTGCTCGGCTCCGCCTCGCCAGTCCATTCTTGTCGGCTCCTTCTCCTTCGCGCCTCCCTGGTGATCGGCGCGGCATCGCCGCGTCGGCTCGTTGATGGGAAGAAGAGAGTGGAAAAAACGGAAAGAAAGAAGAACATGGTAGGACCCACCACGTGGGTTCGCTGCGCGAACCGCGCGACCAGTCGCGCGCGCGTGAGTAAGAAGTTTCGACCAATTTGTCCGTTACAAAATTTGTGGCATACCACGGTTGTGGCACAAAAGTATGGAATCGTATGGAGGGCAACCAAACAGACCCTTAGATATCGGCGCTTCTCTCAAGCGTATATCGTATGACATGTGCGTTTAATTCATTGATGCGTGGGGTCATAATATGGGGTGGGCCCGCCTGCTAGTGACTCAAAGTCAGTCCCGGTGCGTCAGAAAGTATGAATTGTCTTCACTTTACCTCTACCTCCCACATGCATGACATACGCATCATACTCACCTTTTTTCGTGTTGTATACATAATTCGAGGATCGACTTTGACCGACAAAACATAGATTATCCACTACAAAAAGTATACCATTGAATTCACATTGGGAAATGTTTTGAGTCGGCCGTCTTCGCAATTATTTGATCTTAACTACTCCCTCTGTTTCTTGTTTTACCTTTTTTTCACTTTTTTAGATTTGTATGTATCTAGACTCTTTTAGTGTGTCTATTCACTCATTTCACTCCGTATGTAGTCTATAGTGAAATAGCCAAAACATCTTATATTAAAGAACGGAGGGAATAGTTTTTATAGAAGAGAACAAAGTTTGATATGTTTTCAAATTTCAAAATTTCCATGTTTTGAAACTCAACTTAAACATTCATGAAATTTTCTTGCACCAACCTTTTATTAATACAAGTCGCATATGATCTTACTAGGTTTGTTGCAGCTTCATAGAGCCTCGCGTTGTTTGCATTACAAGAAACTCCAAGCAGACGGAAAAATACAAATGCCACACAACCAAAAACTAAAAGTAGACGAAACAAAACCGTGCAAACGAGAAACTCAAATGGCAGTCGGGCGAAAAGGTTGAAAAGTGTTTGTACTTACACTTACTCTTTTTTTTTTACTAAGATTGGTTTCATATGGCTAGTGTGAGTAGGGCGGACGCATCAAAATAGTTCTAGGGGTGACGATGACAGAGAGGAAGGGGCACTAAATTTGTTAGGGAGGGCCAAAACACTAAATTACCTAGTTTTGAAAGGGGCTGCACATAGATTCAAGGGTATATACGAACTTTTTCCATGTTAGGCCTCCTGAGCCCCTATTGGTCGTCCCACCCACCTCCTCTGTCTCTATGTGTAAGTTTGTTGTGGTCTTAATCAGTCGGTGACGAAGCTAGAAACAAATGTCGATAGGGTCATATCTATATCCTCTCTATGACATTGGGATCAACTTCTATAATAATCACGATTTAGTACTAATTAGTGAAGGTTTTACAATTTTTCATTGGGGTCAGCTGACTCAGTACCATTGAGGCAGTTTTGTCCCTGGTCTTAGTAAAGTTTCAATCGGTTTTTTCTAGCCTCATTATAATTTACTTGAGAACTAATTCAACATCAGTAAGTTTTGGTAAAAGTTCAACAACATAGGAAACCTTTATAATAGAACTGGAGAAACCGAGGCCTAGCCATACTAGCGGTATGAGGGTAGATAAGAAAAACATAAAAAGGAACTACAAAAAACTCCAAGCAACTCCCAGGAGTCTATACCTCTTGTAAAGAAAAACCCCACTAAGTTCATTTATTATTTCTCTATCTCCACATGCAAGCTATCCACATCATCCACTCTCTTAACCAATCATTTATCCATGTCATCTCCACTATTATTCATTAATCTGTACATGTCAATTTCACATCATCTTTTTTTATCATTTAATTTTCCACGCTAATATTTTTTAATACACATATTTCATGTCAAATAAATTTAGTATATGTGACATGACAAATTGAATTTTAAATTTTCCTTTAGACAATTTAATGTATCATACTATTTATACCATTTTATGTATGCAATATAATTTTTTAAAGGATCCCGCTGCAATGCGCGGGGTACGTTCTAGTTACTTAAATGACCTAGCCAAGTATTTTTCGAACCTTGCTTACAAACTTTTGCCAAAAGGACCAGCAACCAACCACGAGGATCAAATAAACCCTGGTTTTCACTTACAGACAAGCCAAACTAGGCAAACTAATGACGGTTCTAAAATAACCATCCCTTCTTTGCTTCATTTTTCATCACAATATTTTCCTTCCTTTTGATTAACTTTCTTTCTTTCATCGTCTTTAGTCGACGGTTTTGTTCGAAACGGAGGCAAAAGCTTTGCCCTAATCTATTAATTAAGAAGGAGTTTTACAAAATGAAACAAAACGAAAGGTACAAAAGGACTACTCTCCCGACATAATTTCTCCTAATCATTTGGTACCCACAATGACCCAAGGTCTAGCCTCCTTCTTGATTTTGTCCATGAGCACGAAGTGCGGTGAATGCTTGTTATTAAAAACCCTTGCGTTCCTCTCGGTCCAAATTTCCCAAGACATAAGGAGAGTGAGAGATGTGACCGCCTTCCGATTTTGTGCCGGGGATCCGGTCATGTGTAGCCACCAACTTTGAAGGGAGAGGTCATGCCAATGATATGGGTCAACATTGTAGAGCCCAAGCCAATCCTTGATAAGGCCTCATATGCGTGTGGTGTAGCGGCAATGGACGAAGAGGTGATTTGCCGATTAAGTGGCTCACTTGCAAAGGGGGAAAAGGCCGCAATTTGGCCATCCCCTTTATTTGAAGTCTATCCATCGTCCATAGCCTATTTTGGATGGCAAGCCACGCGAAGAACTTTACTTTGGGAGGGGCCCAATTTTTCCAAACCATTATCTTCATGTTGTTAGAGATGGCTCCCATGAATTGGGCCTTGTAGGCCGACGCCACCGAGTACTCTCCATTAGGAGAGGGGTACCAAACGATGCTATCCTCCATATCCTCTTTAAGGTGGACATTTCGGAGCTTCAACCAAAGGTCAACAAATTGCTCCACGTGTGCAAAGGAAAAAAATTATCATCAAGCATTATCTTGGCAATCCAACTATCCGCGTACAAATCATCGGCCACCTTCGTTTTCTTCCTTTGGGAGGCCAAGTAGATAGGAGGTGCAATGTCCTTGGGCTTGAGACCGTCAATCCAAGGGACATCCCAAAAAGGCGTTTTCCTCCCATTTCCAACCGAGATGGTAGTGGTAGCATAGAATAGATCCATGTCCTCCTCCGTAAATGGGTTGCCCATGCCACTCCAAATATGAGTCGAGTCCTACCATAGACATGGCCACCGTAAGCGAAGGGCCCTCGAGAACTTATCAATGCAAAGAACACCGAGGCCCCAAGCTCCTTGGGACGGCAAACAGTCTCCCAATTAACCTTGCATTGCGCTCCGGTGACTTTATCAGAGGCCGCCCAAAGGAACGCTCTCTCAAGCTTCTTCAATGCGTAGCACACATCATCGGGGACATTGAGAGGGGTCAAGTGGTAGATAGCTTGGGAGGCGAGCACGGACTTGACAAGAGCGGTGCGGCCGGCCAAATTGAAGAGCTTCCCATTCCAAGTTGGAATTTTGTTGGCCATTTTATCAACAAGCGGTTGGAAATCGGCTTTCCGAAGGCAACGAATCGAAAGGGGCAGGCCACGGTATTTCATAGGGAAGGTGGCACTTTCCGCCGGTAGACCCGAAAGAATGTCATCAAGGTTGACTCCGGCGCACCGGATGGGGGCAACGGAGTTTTTTGAAAATTTGTGCAAAGACCGGTAACCTCGCCGAAGGAGGTGAGGATGGAGGAGAGGTTCTGGATGTCGTCTTTGTCAAGTGTCACAAACACCGCAGCGTCATCCGCTCAAGAATGTAGTCCCAACAACAAGGACTAGTCGATAGTAACATCTTCATAACCACCAACTTCCCCGATTCTGAGTGAGTTCGGGCTTGTCCTTGCTGTTGCATGCATCTCGCGTGCCACCTGATGCAGTCGTTTAGTGTCGTTGGCAAGTTTCCCCCTCGCCCCCTTCGTACGTATAACAGATCAGCTCAACGGGAGCAGAAACGACCTTCACTTCAAACATGCACGGTTATGAGTTTTCCAGACTACCCAACATATACAACGCAGCTACACCCACATCATGCAAATTAGTCGCCAAAGGGAGAATTTTAGCGATCCACCAAAGTACCACCAAAGTAACGTGTCCTAGTAACATCACACAAAGTAACATTAATAGTTCTCCACACAAAATAATGTGCCATTGTGAAAAAACAGATGATTAATAGATTCCACTGCAGGATAGAACCTGCAAATATAACTACCTACCCACCCCCTAATTTTTATATCATATTTAGTGACACATGGCATTGTGCGAGATAAATCAGTGCCATATTTTGATTTTCAAAGAATGTTTGCTTTCAAAAGACTTGTAAAGGATTTGTCCACCCCAATTGAAGACAACTTAGTATTATAAAGAAATTTAAAACACAATAGAAGGCAGGTTTGATGGATTTTCCATCTTGTTAATTAATAATCTCGAGCCATCTTATCCGATAGCATATAACTTGTTTTTTATATATTTGCATTGGAAAGTGATTTGCATAAGATACTTCTATCAAGTGGCGGAGGTAGGAAATTATCAGAGGGTGTGCCACACTCAAAAAAATTGACATCACATATAATCCATAATTTTACGAAGAAAAAAACAATATACATAACTAGATCAAGTCTCACAATATTACAGCTCACGAAATATGTTTCAATTTAGCAAAAGTAACCGTACAGATAGTTGAGAATATTAATTAGTCTTACATAACCAAAAGATAACATGACTAGAAAATTATGGATCTACTTTACGCTTTCGCATTGCCATGAAAGCACCAAGTATATCATCCTCGCCTACTTGCAAGAACAGAGACCGCTCGATAAATGTCACCAAGCAATAGTTCAAGAGGTCGTCACCCATGCTATTTCTCAACTTGTTCTTCACTAGGCTCATTGCAGAAAATACTCTTTCAACACTGCCGTAGCCACCGGTAAGATCAATACCAACTTGAGAAGTAAGTAGACCAAATCATAAAGCACATGTTTTTGTGTTTCAACAAGTTTAACATAGAGCTCACCAAGACTTTTTAGGCATTTGAACCTATCATCCCTTCTCATATCATCAATAAAGGTGCCAAGTTGGAATTCAAGTCTTACCAAATCCGTGCTTGATATGTCATTGGGATAAAATTCGGCAAGTCTCATTATCTTGTGTGCATCATAAGAAGCAAATGAATTGATGGGATTCAAACATGACATGCAAATGAGCAACTCCATATTAACCTCATCAAACCGATTGTTAAGCTCTTGGATAACTTGATCAACAACACCAAGATAGACTTGCCTTCTAAAATGATCATCATTTGTTTGTTTATGATAAAACCGTAATGATCTTCCATGAGGCACATATGTGTCACCCAACAAAGGAACTTCAATGCCATATTTGTTGCAAAATAGTGTCACCTTTGCTAGAAATTCCTCCCATCCATGTGATCTCATATGTTGCATTTTATCTTTTGCAACCTTAACAAGTCCCATTGCATTAACAATATCTTGATCTCTCTTTTGCAATGCTTGAGACAACTCATTCGTGTGGCCGAGAATAACAAGCATCAAGTGGCCATGGAAAGCAAACTCAAATGACTCAAAAGCAATCACCATAGTCCGTATTTTGGTCCACTCAAGCCTTTGTGAAGGGTCATTTCCAATTTTTTCAAGTACCACGGAATGCTAACCCTTGATGCAAAAGAAACCTCAAACATCTAACTGAATAAGTAAGCCTAGTCATGTAAAGACGTAATTCCTCTTTAGACACCTTCACAATAACATGGTCAATTGAGGTATTGGGTGTCACAAATAAATTATACTTCTCTTGAGCTTGGTTGTGAATACTGCTTACACCACCCACATGTTTGCCCAGTGCATCGGGTCTGTGATAGTTTCTCCAACCACCGTTGACAAAGGTATCACCTCCCGGTCCTCCATTGCCCCTCGCTTTGAACAGATAACATACAAAGCAAAATCCGGCATCTTTTGATACACTATATTCTAGCCGATGGTAATTCTCAAACCAAACACAACTAAAGTGCCGGTTTTTAGCATACATTTTTCTAACCGGGAAATCATGTCCATATGATTGGAGTGGACCTTTCGCAATATATCTTCTCCGAACATCATCTTGATCATTGGCATCATAACTTGAAATAGGAATCCTCTTTGCTGGATCACGTTCAAATGGAAGATATGTGTCGGCTTCAGTTTCAGGAAAATGGGGTGATGGTGTTGTTGTTACTACTGCTTGAATTTCAGTTTCAATCTCAATTTTAGCTTCTACATCGACCACGACCGCTGGCGATGAAGAGGAAGCTAATTTCTTTGCTTCATGTTTACGAAAAAGGGACTTAATATCACAACCATTTCTCTTCGTTCCTGACGATTCTACGAGAAAAGTAAACCAAACTAGAATCAAGAACTACTAAAGTGGCACAAAAAATAGATACAGGCAACAGTATAAGATACTAATACTAGCAGACTAGTAGTAGAAAAAAAGACAGATTCAGGTTGTGACTTTGTGCGCCGATGATCACCTAGGCCGGCGTCAGCGTGCTGGCGCTGCTGTTCTTGCTCGGCTGCTTAGCCCGATTCCAGTCGACCTGTCTTTCTTTTTTTTTTTTTTTTTTTTTTTTTTTTTGAACATTGATTCCAGTCGACCTGTCGACGTCCCGATGCGGCCACGTACTCTGTCTTCTTTCTGTTTGCGTTTTCCCATCATACTGAGTCCACGTCTTTCTTTTCTCCAGCAACGCCTCGCAAGCTGGATCACGAGTAAACAAGCTATCGGATTAGTGCTACTCGTAGTGCTCGTGCTCTCGGTCAGAGCAGAACGGTACGTCGCGCGCGCGCGCATTAACTAGTGTGCTGACCCCCGGCCCAGGATAGAGACGTTGGCAACGGCTCGAAAACTGAATAAGTGGAAACAGTTCCATGAGACGTACAGTATGTGGCGTTTATTTCCACTAAAATAATCCTTCCCCATCTCTGATCTGCATCTGCTCCGCTCCATCAATCAGTCTACCACCCTTATCTCCAACGAAGAACGCACGAAGATACGGTGTAGCTTGCGCTGAATGTGCCACAAGTCCCAATCAGGCACAAAAAATGTCAAAGATATAAACCGGATCGTAGCAGAAAACGATGGCAGTTTCTGATCACAGTTGCGATCGATGACCAACGAAACGGGGCGTGCATGGCGCTGAAGAGAAGAAGAGAAGATAGCTAGGCTGGCATACACGCAAGTTGGAACTTTCTTTCTTGTGGAAGAATGCAAGTTGGAACTGCAAGATGCGGATCGAGTTTCAGAAAAAGAAGAAAAGGACGTCAAGACAGGCAAGATGGATCCGGATCACGATCCATACAGGCGCAAAGACACCATGGAAGCCGTAATTGATATGGTTCGTGAAATAACAATCGCATGGGGAGACTCTTAAGGCACCTAAGAGCCATTATGAGAGCACGCAAGGCATGATTTGATTTACATTTTATATTTTATTTGCATATTGCATTTTATGGTTAATTTCAAATTTTATGGAGTACACATTACATACCATTTGTATATTAAATATTTTTTCACTCTTTCTATTATTTAGAAAGATCAAATATACGACGTTCCTATTTCTTCATTTGGTGAGGAGTCCTATGCTTGCAGGAACAATAAGATTTCTTTTTCTAGTTGCCCAGATGTATTGGGCTGATTATTTGGACAACTATAACGAAAAATACACGTTAATTCCTCATCGGCACGTTGTTCGAACAAAAACTGATGCATTCCAAAATAACAATGATTCTAACATCCCTCGTGGCCATAAACCTCCTTTTCCTTTTTATTTGGACTGATTTAAATAGGTTATTCTACTTATTTCATTATTTTCTATTTTGACTCCGAATAAGAGGGGTAAAATCCATTAGAATATTAGAAAACTTTTAACAAAAGTAATTAAAATTGAGAGATAATTAAGAATATGCTTGTATTCCCATATCTCCGATGGATCTTGCATCTACTATCTATCTTAACCCTTAGCATATTGGGGGGGGGGGGGGGGGGCATGTGTTCTTTCAACATCTGTTATTGAACTTAAAAAAAACGGATACATCCAACCAATTGTAACATCTCCCCTCTAGCCACGATTTGTTTTTACCTTTTTTTGGATTGATCCAAAACCCACACGAGACTCACGTCAAAATGATACAGTCTTTGTCGAGAGCCTTAGGGAAACTACCGATGTGTGGGACCCACACTGGTTCTTTCACGACCGATGCGGGTGCACTCTCAGCAAATAAGTCAGGTAATTTATCGAGAGCAATTTTAGGCACGTGATAAATTACTAACATGTGGACCCACCTGTTAGAGTTTTCTACGTCCGACTTCAAAACGACAACAAAAGTGTGGCTTTCGGCAAACCGTTGCCTTGTACCCTGACGAAATGATCTCGGCAAACCTTTTGTTTTGTACGCCCGGCTTCAAAACGACAACAAAAGTGTCGCCTTTGCCGTGCGCCCTAGACACACGACAAAAGTCCAGGGACGTACGTGCCGAGAGCCATAGGGAAACAGACGATAAAACTACTGATGTGTGGGACCCACATTGGTCCTTTGACGATCGATGTGGGTGCGTGCTCGGCAAATAAGCCAAGTAATTTACCGAGAGCAATATTAGGCACGTGACAAATTACTAACGTGTGGGTCCCACCTGTTAGAGTTGTCTCCTGACCGGCTTCGCTTTTTTGTTTTTGTTTTGCTTTGCCGACAATACAAGTGTGGCTTTCGGCAAGCCATTGCCTTGTACCCTGACGAGAGGAGTGTCGCCTTTGCCGTGCGCCCTGGACACACGAGAAAAGGAAAAATGTTTGCCTCATCCTATTAATTGAGGAGAACTAACAAATGTTTGTCTCGTGTTATTAATTAAGATTAAGAATTGAAAAAAACAGGCTAACTAGCGGGAAAAAACCCGTCACAAAGGCTAAAATATGATCACGAACATGACTGCACAGGACATCACCGGCAGACATGTCTATGCATAGAAATCGCACACAAACCCTCTAGAAAAAATACCATGGTGGAGGTTGCCATCTCGAGGGTCATCTCATCGCCCGTCGCTCGCACGCGAGCCATATCTCGGTGTAACGTTGAAGTTTTGAATTGAAAGATGCGGATGAGGGAAAAGAAGAATAAGAAAATGACCCGGCCGGAAGATATGTCTCGATCCAGATCGCGATTCAGACAGGTGAGAAGACCTACTGCATTTGAGTAGTAGAGTACTAGCGTAGAGCACTACTCCCGTTGAACCGGCTCGTCTTGCTCAAAAAAGAAATTGCACTTGGTCAATTATAATCGCATCGTGACGAGGGATGATGCCTACTAGGCATCCAAGAAGAGCCCATCATGAGAGCACGCGGGGGGTTCCGACCGGATAAGCTTCTTTTCCCCTCTCGCTCTCAAACAGTAACTTGAGGGTCGACTCCCACATCTCGCCGCCGCCCCTCTCCTTCCTTTGCTCCGGCGGGCTCGCTGGCCGGTGTGAAGATGGAGTAGGTGGTTGTGCTACCCCTATATATAGTAGATCTAGGGTTAGTTAGGTTGCTTGGGCGTTATGCCTGTTTTTGGCTATATGCCGTAGTTGCTGAGGGTCGGTCGGTGGTGGCAAGCGGTGTCGCATGGGTGGCTGACAAGCTCATGCATCCCTCCTAATAAGGTACGCACATGGATTCGGGAATGGAGCTGTTCTGGCCAAGCTCGATTCCGCTCGGTGTTTCTGTTTCTTGCTGTGGTGCTTCCTTGGACGAAGCCGAAGATGGTGGTGAAGCAGACACTCGGATCCTTCAGTAAGGCCTGTAAATCTGCTTTCTGCTACTGCTACTCCCTCTTTGCTCTGTCTCCTCCGGCTTGTGGCGGAAGCGAGGAGTTCGATGGCGGAGCTGCTTTTCAGGGGCGGTTGTTGGAAGCTGGCAGCTCGATCTTGTTGGAAGAGGCGATTTCTCACTCTGCTCGCTGTGAAAGTGTTGGGAGGAAGCAGATCGTCGGATGCGATGTTGACATCAAGCTGCCATGGAGTAGAGATACTGTGATTTGGTGCACAATCTCGGCGGCCTTCTGCAGCTGTCCGACCATGGAAGCCATCTGGTGGCTTCGCTTGCCGAAGTTTTTCGGCGCTTGTTCAACCTCCTTGAGGAGGCCCTTTCCAGAGTTCGCTGCGGCATTCAACGTCGCCTTGGTGTCAAGTGGTCTTGTCCCCGACGCGGAGGATGGCGGTCGTGGCTCGAGCTCTTTCTTCATCATCGACGGCGGAGGACCCAATTGCTTTTCTAATTTTCTATGTAGGGTTTTCTATGTTAAAGTTAGGGGCTGGGTTGTAATTTCTGTTTTTCTTTTGGTCCCTAATATAAAATGTACCCGCCGCTTGGAATAGAAGGTATCCAAGCCCTTCTGGGCCGCTCAAAAAAAAAAAAAAAGAGAGCACGCGAGGCCGGCGGCTGCGTGAATCGAGTACAGTATTGCTCTTCAGTCACTGACTCAGAAAGTGATCACCACTGCACGACGTTGCTAAGAACGTACTAATCGAGTATGCAGACGAGGTGACGACTATTAAAACAAGAAGAGTAACCGCTGTCACTCGCTACTGCGAGAGCAGAAGACAGGGTGAGTGAGACAGCAGTATACGAGTTCATTCACATGGCGCCGCACCACAGTGCGAGAGTATAGACGGTACAGGTTAGGTAACAGATGCACATGGAGGGAAGGCTAAGCCAAGGCTACGGTGGCGGGATGCAACGGGACACGCCACGGCACGTACACGGCAGTGAACAGCAGCAGCAGTTACGGAGTATTAATTATAATGGCCAAATTTAAGGAACGGAAGCCTCCTTCGCAGTGCCTGCGCCGTGGTACCGCTGCAACTTGGCCAGTACTTGTATTTATTCAAAAAAAAAAAGAATTGGCCAGTACTGCCGGATGGTATTGATCAAGGGAAGGAAGGAATTTGCGGTTGTACGCAAATCAGGACGGCTTTATCTGTCCAGTAACTTAGATTCCTTTCTCTTTTGGCTTGTGGAAACTGATAATAGTTTCTTGAGATTGGGTTTTTCTTCTGACCGAGAGAGCGCGACCTTCTCGATGTATTCTGGCCGGTGACATATACAAATATCGCATTGCACGCGGACTTAAAAGTAGTTTCTTCTCAACTGGAAGCACGCAAATGCACCCTGTTACTCCAATTGCCCTGTATAAACCGATCGATGGGTAGGTAGATGACGTGCCAGTGCCGGTGCCATTGTTATTCAGGAGGAGCAGATCAGACGATGGGAGGTTAGTTAAATTTAAGCTAACTGAACTGGGCAGGTCATCTAGTACTTGGTTCCCACTTGGCCTCTAGTCTCTTACAACAACCGATGAACGCTGATATGCCTCCTGCTGTTGTTGGTTCTACTAATCACAACATATAAAATGGCCTCCTGCTGCTACCAGGGATCGAGTACAATATATAGGAACAGAAGTACTGTAAGTAAAGTTTGTTGTTACGCGTGTGCAACTTGCCGGGTCGACGGATCGCCGGATCGGACAGGGGTGTGGAGGGAGAGCAAATGAATGACCCAGATTATTATTCAATGAACAGCCAACAAAGACGCGAGACTTGTGTCCTGGCGCACATGCATGCACACTCGTGCCATGTGATTTTTTGTTTATTTTTTTTATGGGAACACTCGTGCCATGTGATGAAGAGTGAGCTAGCAGCCGGGCAGGGAATCTGAACTACTAGCTGGGTATTTATTTTTTTCCTTTTTTGACGGGGGTAAATTAGAGGAAAAGGTGAGGAGCTGTGGGGGCGGCCTAAAACGAGCAACGATTCCAGGGTAGCAAAAGGCCTAAAGCGCCGGTGGGCCTAGTGCGGGAGTGGGGACTCACTGGCCAGCTGAACGAGACCAAAGCGTCCGAATCTGAAATCTAGTGCTGCGGCAGCACCACAGTGATCGAATGGACATAGTTAGATCACGCTTTACGTGCCTTGCCAGCCAGCCAGGCCGTTTAGGCCCACTCGTGGCGACCCGCATGAGGACGAAGGAACGCCGGGGAACGCGGGCTTTTGACAAGCGAAACCGTTGTATCTATTCGCAAAACAAAAAAAAAACACATACACACACACATACACACACTCTGTATTCTTCTTTGGACTATGCCCCAAGTTTTTTTAAGAAGTTTATCACGTGCTCATTAATTAACCATTTAAAAAAAGATACACGTCAGGCACGCAGAACCTACACACATGTCCCAGGGTCTGTAGAAATTGTCACGAAGACAAATCCTTTCATGCGGGGGCGGAGGCATGATCGAAACACGAGGGGAGCCCATCAAAATAATCTTCACATAAGGGGTCAACCACGCTAATCACCTATTATTAGACACTATAACCCGATCTGAAACAGAAAATTTAGCTTGATGCACCGTTTCAGGGGGCGGGGAAGGGTGCGGTCGCTAGATCTTCCTTCTTCACTATGTCGTGCTTGTTGACCCCAATCGCTACACTTCGGGGCCTCGCTTCGCTCCACTCCGACAGAAGCCCGCCTCCCCTTCAGAACAACCAGCACCTCATTCTCTTTCTCTAGATCATACGCACCATGATCCAATCTGCAACCTCGCTTTGATACCACTTGCTATAAATACACGCAGTTTAGATCGTTGCGGAAAGTAGAGGGAAGACGATATTTGGTAACGCAGTTCAGCGATCGACGCATACATCTGCGGGGCATGCTTAACGGGCGCTCCTCCCCATGTACCAATCAAAGTACCATCGACGACAAGCCCGCCTCGGTATACAGACACATCAAATTTTTAGATGCCCTGCGACGAGCACCAGACCGTCCTCTAAACACGGTGTTATGTCTAACCTGGCTTTCGTCTTAGTCTTTTTTGGCTACGCACGACGCCTTTATATATTAGACCATGTTATAGTGTTCGACTCCAACACTACAACCTACCGCGTACCCAAGTCCAACTATAGCCTATACACATATTCGACACAAACTCTAACACTTGCCGGCGTTGCAGGAGTTGCCAATGCAATGCAAAGGAAGTCGAAGAACAAAACATCCATAGAGTTGTTGCCGTGGTCGCCTCGTCAACCTCAAACGCATGAATATCACAAAGTGCACTACCTCCCACAAAATCCCTCACTACAGCCGCTAGGGGCGTCGCCGAGGTGGAGCTGGATTGTAGATGACTTATTTTGCGCTTCGTTGCCGCTACCACAGAAGCGCCGTCGCAAGACAAACCTGTTCTAACCATATCTACAACACTAAAACGAAGAAGCATGGCCCCCCACCGTCGGACCGGTGAATGAAGGGCTAGGGGACCCGTCGTGTCCGTCGGCCGAGATTTGGAGAAAAGGAGTCCCATGTCGACTTTCCATTTGGGAGGAGATGAAAGGTCACTAGTAGAAAAAAGAGAGCATTAGAGCAGGTTTTCAAAGATTATCTGACTCAAATCCATAATTTCTAATAATTCGAACTTTTAGGGTCTCTTTTCAAACTACTCAGAAAATAGACCCTGGACGTTTTAACATATCCAAATTTTTGTAATGATAAATTAAAGAATAAGCTTTTGAAATTCTGAAGATTTTAATTTTGGTGGACTTGTTTAAACTTTTCTCAAACCTTGATTCAAAACTTTTAAGAGTGGATCAATATAACAATCCACAACATAAATCTTGGTTTGAATATTTCAATGAGTATTTTTTTAAATGAAAATAGTAAGGAAAAACCGTACAATGATTTTTTTTCTAAAATAATAAGAACTCAATTCTGTCCGTGTGGACTTAAACCTCGATGGCTGGTTGTACATCCACTTTCCTAGCCATTTGATGCAGTCTCACTTTTTATATTTTATAAGCAGGTTCAATCTGTGAATTTGATTTCATATGTATTATAGTTGCATTTAATATCTATCCAATCCTGTTCAAATTAATTAAGAGAGGGAATAATATGACTCATATAACGAACATGTTGGAAGATATTCTATTTTGATGTTACTTGAATTTAAAGTATTTTGAGTTTTCCATATATTTAAATATATTCGAAAATAAGGAATAAAAATAAAGAGAAAATAATAACATGCCATTTTAAAATAATACTTTAAAAATAATTTAAATACACCCCATATGCAATTTTGGATTTTCCAAAAACTTGTAAGATCCAATAAACTCTACAAAATTATTTTAGGGATTTATTAAAAAGTCTATAATCTTGTTTTATAAATAGAATGGTTTTGTAAAGATAAGCTTGGTATGGAAATTATATTCCTATGCCCACTATAAATATTTTGTATTATTTGTATTTTCCTGAAATTTAGAATTTCCTGAATTTGTATTGGGCCGGCCAATCTTTACTTCTCCGTTTTTCCACCATTTTTCCTCTTCGGCCGCACTAGCATAGCCTACCTAAGCCAACCGAAGCCCACCGAGCTGGTCAGGAGTGTGTTTCCTATATGACGCCCGCTGCATCGCGTAGCTCTTCCCAACCATCTACATCATGCGCAGTTTCATAAGTTTGAAGACACAGAGCTGCATTTCTAGTGAAACACATATATAGTTGCAAAACCAGGTATCAGGACCGATCTACAGAGTACAAGCAACATTTAGTTAAATCTCAGCCGACTGAGCTCTAGGCGTGAGCGTGACCATTTTTAAATCAACACTGATAACTATCCAATTTAAACACTCGAGATTAATTCAAATGCAAGGCATTAAAAGATCATTAACTGTCGTCTATAAATGTGAGAGTTGTCTCTTTCTAAGTATCAAATCGACCGTGTTCGGCCTGTGATTTGTTTTCGGTACAGAAATAATGTGCACACGCACTGCAACGAACTATGCACGATCCATCAAGTTGATCTTGCTATCGGTCAAGTACGTGGTGATTCGCGATCTCAGTAGATGTCATACATTATCAGTTTATGTCACCAGGAGGCTTGGAGGCTTTGCTGTCGGCCATCACACAAATGCAACAGTAGTGCTCTGTGTCTGAATGCGAATCGCAAGATAGACCAAATTTCGACACCACTAAAGATTTCAAGCTCACCAAAATCCATATCAAAAATTCGTAGCTAACTTACACGGCTAAGCCGAATCCTCCTTAATTGATTATTACCAACTCCCACTCACTCATCAATGGCACACTACTGAAAAGAAATCCAAACTCCTAACTGTTCGACACCGGCTTGGTGGTGAGGCCGTAGCCGAACGGGAAGAGCGGGTCGTAGAGCTTGTCGCCGTAGTTCATCGGCAGCTGGTCCACCGACCTGAACCACGTCCGCGGCAGCTTCCCGGAGAACCCGTAGTCCCCGAAGAGCAAGTCGGCGACGCCATGGCCCTCGCTGCCCGGCAGCCAGGCGGCGACGAACGCGTCCATGGTGTCGAGGTACGGCTCGATGACGAGCGGCCGCCCGGACACGAGGATCACCACGCACTTGACGAGCTCGCACACGTCCCTGATCACGTCCGGCCCCGGGGACGGGATGGTGAGGTTCTGGTTGTCGCCGGCCGTCTCGGCGTACGGCGGCTCGCCCACCACCACCACCGCGTATTCGTACTTCTCCTCGTTCTTGGAGATGGAGTCCTTGTCCGGGTGCTCCGAGTAGTCGATCACCGTCTTGTTGTTCACGGCCGTCTTGATCGCCTCCAGGATCGTCGTACCTGCATTATGTCCACGTCGACATCGACAATTCAGTACTGTCAAAGAAGACATAGACAGAGTAATCGGTTCATGGTATTTGTGAGGCATGGGCGTACCCTGACCGGTGATGTTGTTTCCAGCCTGTCCCTGCCACGACTTGGTCCAGCCGCCGCACTGGAGGCCGAGGTCGTGGGCATGGCTGCCGGCGATTAGGATTTTCTTGGCATTCTTGGACAGCGGCAGCACCGCCATCCCGTTTTTTCTTACCGTTCTTGAGCATAACCAGCGACTTGCGGACACCATGCGGCGCGAGCTCACGGTGCGCCTTGCTGCCGAGGTATTCGGTGAGGCGGCGGTCGGGGAGGGGATCCTCGAAGAGGCCCATGGTGAACTTGACCCTGAGGATCCGGCTGACGGCGTCGTTGATGCGATCCATCTTGATGGCGCCTTTCTTGGCCTGGGACACCACGTCGGCGACGAACTCCGGGTAGTCGTAGGGGACCATGACCATGTCGATGCCGGCGTGGAGGGTCTCCTGGATGGAGTGGTAGTAGTGCTGGTGCGGCGGCGTCGTGATCTTGTCCACCGCCTGCCAGTCCGTGATCACGAACCCCTGCACGTACAGTACAGAGTTACTTCGTTCAGATCGATCACAAATTAACCCCAATCAAATATTGAAGTAGTGATCGAACAAATTAAGATGCTAATGAATGAGTTACCCTGAAGTGCATCTTCTCCTTGAGGAGCTGGGTGATGAGGAACTTGTTCTCGTGCATCTTGATACCGTTCCAGCTGGAGTAGGATATCATGACGGAGGAGATGCCCTTGATGACGGCGTCGTCATAGGGAGGCATGTGTATGCGCATGAGGTCGTGGAAGCTCATCACCGTGTTGTTCTCGTTGATGCCTTTCTGCGTCCCGCCGTCGCCGACGAAGTGCTTGGCGCACCCGGCCACGTTCTTGGAGCCGGCGACGAAGGGGACGCCCTTGGGGTGCCGCGCTGAGACGTCGCCCTGCAGTCCGGTCACCACGGACGCCGTCAACAGCTGCACCAGCTTCGTGTCCTCGCTGAAGCTCTCGTAGCACCGGCCCCACCTCGGATCACGGCAGACCTGCAGTACGCATCGCCATGGACACACACACACACATATGTAAGACGTCGACTGATTAATCCTCCATGATCTACTAATATGATATGACGGATGGAGTAGTTAATTACCGCGACGCAAGGCGCGAAGGCGTATGGGATGCCGGTGGCCCTGGCCTCGAGCGCCGTGGCACGGCCGATGAGCTTGACGAGGCTGGGGTCCCTGGTGGCGCCGAGGCCGATGTTGTGGGGGAAGATGGTGGCGTTGTAGGCGTTGTTGTTGCCGTGCACGGCGTCGATGCCGTAGATGATGGGGATGCCGAGGCGGGTCTTGAGCGCCGCCTTCTGCATCTTGGTGATCATCTGCTGCCACGCCGCCGCCGACGCCTGCTCCGACGGCGTGCTGCCGCCGCCGCTCAGCACGCTCCCTGCAACACCACACGCACATTAATCAGATCGCTAGATGCATGAACACGAACACGGGCAAAAAAAGATCGATCATGCATTGCGGCCGGCGAGGAAGAACATACCGACGAAGTACTTCTGGATGACGGTGGAGGTGGCGTTGGCGCGCTCGATCTGGGTCATCTGGCCGATCTTCTCCTCGAGCGTCATGCGCTTGACGAGATCCTCCACGCGCTCCTGGACCGGCCGCTTCGGGTCCTTGTACTTGACGTACTCCGCCCCGGCCACCGACGCGCCCGCCGCGACCAGGACGAGGAAGAAGAGGCACGCGGCCCTGCTGGCCGCCGCCGCCGGGGAGAAGCCCTTCCGTGGAGCCAGCATTGCCATTTTCAAACTGTGACGAGGAAGTGAGTGAGATGAGGAGTGGAGTGATGAGGAGTGGCGGAAGGAGCTGGTGAATTTATAGTGCGGGGGTGCAGGAGAAGGGATCGCATCGAGTGACCGCTTCCACTCTGGTTTTCTGTTTGCATGCGGCCGGCTCGGTCTTGGCGAGGGCGAAGGCGCGGGCAGTTGCAACTGATCGAGGATTCGAGGTGAAGGGCAGGCCAGTCGCCGATATGTATATGTGCGGCGCCTTCGATTCATTTGGCGGCCAGAGCCCGAAGTCACACTTATGCTGTTCTAGTTCTCAAAAGAAAACACAAAACTACAACTATTGTCCACAACGCAAGAAAAGTTGATCGAAAATCACAATTTTTGGAGTAAGTTGTCAATTTCTGAAAACAAAGATCTCACGATTTACTGAGTTTGACACCTCCTCGATAATCCGAGACCACGAGTCAGTACCAAGTAGCTGCGGACCGAACATGAATCAAACCGTTTATAATTACTCCTGATTTTTTATAATTTATTTCGGAGAAGAATGCTTTCAGTGGTCCTTGCTTCATGGGAATTTTCACGTGCACGGCGTGAAACATTTGAAAGGAACGGAATGAATTCATTTTTTCAAAAATCAATAGCGCTCATTTGAGCGTTGGAGAGTGCGGTTTAAAGGTAATTTAAAGCTTCACCAATACAGAGTAAAGGAGAGCCAGAGGCAACCTCTTGTTGATTGGGTCTTAAGCTTGGGTCACCAATGATTTGTACCATATTCTGTTCTTTATACTTCTACCCTTCTTGATGTAACTCAGACATTTGTATTCGTTTGATATATAATACAAAATATACACCGTAGGGACATCCCCTATGGTAAAGTTATCAAAAAATTCAAACAATTTTATAAATGTAAAAAACTATCGGTTCAATACAAGTTCACTGACTGGAAAATATAGCTACTACAATTTATCATTTTCTTTTAGGAAATTTTAATACATTTCACACAAATTTTACGAAATTTCTAAACAACTAGGGAAAATGACTTCACATACACTATACATAGTTCGAATTACTTGAATTTTTTCTGATTTCATATAAGGTTTGAATTTTTAAATAAATTTTGGCCAAAGCTACTACCAGTCGTTTGGGCAAAAAAAAAAATCCCAGTTTACTTACTTACTACATGTAGTTTGAAGTACCGGAATGTTTTCATTTTTTTTTAGTTTGACTTATTTTTAAAAAATGGCCGGAAGTTTAAAAAATGTGGATACTTGTAAACAGTTGAAGCCTGGTCCAGGCCTGGTCTAGTCCGCAAAAAAATAGAGAGAGCGAATTACTCTATCACGTGGCATCTGATTGTAGTGTTGGGGTTGTCGAGAATGGTGTCAAACTAGCTAAATCATGAGGTTTTGGTTGTCACAAACTTACCCATAAGTTGTGATTTTCATATAAAGTTTCATTCAATTGTAGTTTTGTGAAATAATTGTGCTTTTGTGACAATTTCTAAAAAAAAAGCTTACTTTCGTTCTAAGAAAAATGTCACTTTGGGGGAAACAAAATCATCTGCCACACCTCACGAACTCAAGTTGGTATTTATCACTGCTATGCACTTGTCTACATCAGTGAAGTTGTGTCATGTCTAAACGTTAATGAACTACATGTTGAAAATGAATACTTAATGGGATGGAGTCTAATTCAAATAAGACTTTGCGTTGAGTCCTAATATGCATATAATGTAAAATTCATTATATAACATCTATATAAAGAGAAAGGGCAAATATTTTAGCGTTGATCAATTTGGATTTCCCGAACCGAGCCGCCACTCTACCAACGCTTAAAGTCGTCTGTTCGAGGTGATGCACAATCTACGCTTGAATGGACCAATCATTGGAACGCGAGGTCGAGATGACGGTATGGCTATAGTTGCATCGATGGACCACACCAACTCTTGTTCGTTGTAGCACCGTGCATTTATTGGCAGCGCGGATTCTCTGACTTTGCTTCTCACAGTCACATCCTGACTTTGCCGCAGGATCAAAATCCAACCGTACAAATCGAGCAAAACACTGTTTTAGGAATACTGTTCACCGAATCACTGTTCACATGCCTGTAGCAAATACTGTTTCGTTGCTCCTGTAGCACTCAATCGAGGCCGCATGTTTTTGATCGGACGGATGAAAACTGGGCAAAGTCAGAGGCACTGTACACCTCTGACTTTGCTTCTCACAGTCAGAGAATCCCGGCCGATTTATTGGTAATTCCGTGATCAATTACTGTAGCTATTCCTTATTTACATGGTAGCTTTTTTTACATTTACTCCATTATAAGTTTCATGTATCCCTTCGGTACGGCTAAGTCGACGGCCAAGTCCACTAGAGCTTTCTTAACATAGGAGTAGTGTGTGCTCCAGCAAGTCGCACAAAACAAATATGCATTGCTAGTACATTGGTTACGCACATAGACATGAAACATGTATATTTGACAATATACGTAAAAAAAATGAGCAATGCCAAAAAAACAAGGACTCAAAATATGTTTGCTTACACTCATGATACACACGCATGTGTTCTATATTTCCTCAGTTACCTACAACATATGTACACTCTAGAAACCTCCATTGAGACATTTGTTAAACGGTAGGTTTTAGATCTATCTACAAAATGTTTAAAAATACCGAGGTGAACCTAAACAAAGGCATGTACATCATTATTATTCATGTAAGTGTCAGATAGCATATATATTTTTGTATATAAGTTTACTTGAAATGATCTATCATAGCCAATTTTATCAAAAGATAACTGTTTGTCAAAATACTACTCCCTCTGATCCGACAAAAGTGACGCTAGTACAGGTATAGAGTTGTGCCTCGTGCGTATGTTTCCTCCGACAGTGATATGTATCTTTGAAATAAAAAAAAATGCTGAAATGGTGTGGAAGTTAGCGGAAAAAATATGTGGGTCAACTTGTAAGTGCAATAGAAAACTATAAGAGTTCAGATTATCTGTTTGCACGCGGGTCTTGCGGCATGGACGAGGCATACGGTCAGTTGCAACTGATTGAGGGGAAGGCACAGAGCCGGACGCCGATGCAAGGGTGCCTGCCAAATGGCACTTACATCTGCCCTATTAGTTCTAAAATAAACCTATAACTATCGATCATATGGTTTCCTAAAGTCAAAACGCTAGGAATTAGCCGATGTAAATCTGTAAATTATCTGTCCGATCCACTTACGATGAACGTATTCTCCACGTGTCTGATCCTTGTAGTATTTTTTCTCTGTGTATGCAACATCCCATGTAGCAAATTTCTTTTCCGTTCACATCATTGTAGAAAGAAATGTTTCGTGGGTACCAATTTTTCTTTGTGCACGCAACACCCAATGTAGCAAACAATATTTCAGAAAATAATGCGTCCGGTCAATATAGTAAAAAAACCTGTGCGCAGCATTCGATCGGTCAAGTTGTGATTGTCATGTAAATTTTCATTTAGGTGTGGTTTTGTGAAACTCTAACCCTAATAATTGTGCTTTTGTGACAATTTTCTGAAAAAATAAAATGCTTACTCCCCTTCTAAAAAAAGTTACTTTTGGGAAAAAAATCATACGCCACACTGCTCATAAATCTGTCCTTCAATGCCTTCATATGCTCTACCCCTGAAGAACTTGCCCGTGATTGAAACACAAGTTGGAGACGTATCAGCCTATATCCCAACTAATGTGATCTCTATTACAGATGGACAAATCTGTTTGGGCTGAGTTCCATCTTTCACACAGACAACACTTACAAGATACATTGTGGAGTTGAAGAAGGTCCCAAGGGTTCGGTTGTTAGCCGATGAAAGCCTCGGATGGAAGCACAACTCGATAGAAACCGTCAGTTGTTGACTTGTTGATCGGCGTTTCAAAGAGGAGGAACGCACGTTGTCTCACAAACTCAAGTTTGTATCCAATCTGAGTTATCGTGGGGAGGCGGGTATGCATTTATGTACATCCGTGAAGTTGTGTCATGTCTAAACATTCATGAACTGACATGATCACACGCTTAATGGGATGGATCCTGATTCAAATATGACTACACATCAAGTCCTAATAAGCATCTAGTTAAACTTTATATAAAATCTATATAAAGAGAAAGGGGCAAACATTTTACGTTGATCAATTTGGATTTCCCGAACCCAGTCGCCACTCTCCCCAGGCCTAAAGTCATCTATTCGGATCTAGAAGTCTTGGGAGTGACGTTCCTACATGGGAACGCGAGGTGGAGACGAGGGTACTGTCGGGGAGATGACCCCCGGGTATACCAAAGTCCACGACTCAACAAAAGAACAAGAGAAGCAAACCACGAAGATCAAGCAGGCTGCTGGCTGCAGGCTGCAGGCTGCCCTGTCCGGCTGCAGGCTGCAGGCCGCCCCGTCCGGCTGCAGGCTGCCCTGTCCGGCTGCAGGCTGCAGGCTGCCCTGAGTAGTACTAGCTAGGCCCCATGGGCCACCCCTTTGTCCCCTGGGCATCCCCTTTATAAGGTGCACCAGGGATCCCTTGAGAGGCAACTTATGGGAAACCCTAGATAGATATTCGGGAGGTGGAGGCTCTTCTCATCCCCACCTACCCCTTCTTCTTCCTCTAGCTAGAGAGAGAAACACAGCTCAAGGAGCAACCATGTAGCCCGAGATCTATGCCATGATATACATCAGAAGTGCAGGACGTAGGGGTGTTACCTCCACAAGAGGGCCCCGAACCTGGGTACATCGCGTGTCTTTGCATGCTTGTCATCCAATCCTGCCGGAACGCCATCGCCGCCTTGCTCAACAATCTTTCCCATCTCTCATGGGTATGCCGTGCTATCCACCATGACATTTGGCACCCACCGTGGGGCGAGCGGCGAGCGGATCCCGTTCTCGGCAGGACCCCTCTTCATCGACATCTTCATCGTCGCCGTGGCGCCAACCATCTCTCCCGGAGAAGCTCCGGCCACCAGTCATGGCATCATGCTCGTCTGGATCTCGGAGTCTGGATCTGGATCGACATCACCACCCGCGTCTCCTCCGACCTCAAGTTCTCCACGCGTTGCTGCTTCTCCGTCCTCCTCTACGCCCGCGCTGTTCCCGCACCCCCGGCCTGCGCCTCTTCACCGACCCGCGGACGCCGATGTCGAACTCCTCTGCGCCCAGCTGCTGCACCCGCACACGCGCGTCCGCTCTCGAACTCCGACGCCGCCATCCCTGCGCCCGTACTGCTACGGCCAAGATTGTCTTCCCCGCATGTGGCCGCGAACACGTCAGCTCCTCCGCGCCTCCGGCCTCCGTCGCCCACACTCACACCTACTACTCCGTACCATGCCCGCGTGTCCGCGACCGGCCTCCAGCGCCCTCCGCCTCCGGCCGAGTCCGCTCAAGCTCTCCCGTGTCCCGTCCTCACCATCCTCTCCCAGGATCAAGCTCCTCCATGCCTGCCTCTGCTGCCGGCCGCACCCGACCTCCTCTTTGCTACGCCACACCTCCTTTGCGTCCGCGCCGGATGCTCCGCCCTGCCTCCGACTGCGTCTACCCGACCTCTGTCTGCGCCGTCGGGCCGACTCCACCCAAGCTCCGCGCCCATTCGGCCTCCTCCCCGCATCCAGCCAGCTCCGCAGGCGCTGCTCCGCGCCTCCGGCCCCTCCAGCACGCCTCCTAAGGCTCCCGCGCACTTCCAGGCCCGCCCCCGAGCCCGTCTTCCTCACCGCGCCTCCAGCTGCATGCACCCATCTCCGTCAGCATGCCACCAACCTCGTCGCCCGCGCGGCCACATCCACGGCCATCTCCTGCGCCCGCGTGTTGATTTCCCCAAGCCCGGCCTCCACCTGCGCGCCTCCTCTACACCGCGGGCCATCTCTATTTCGCTCCGCCTCGCCCGCCCGCCGTCCAGCTCTCCTCCCGCGCCCTCCATGGCCGGCTGCATCCGCTCGCCCGCCTCCGCGTCCATCCGAGTATGTCCGTGCCCCCAACGCTGCCCCACATTGACGACCTCCCGGTCGGCTCCGCCCCAACCGGTTGCACGTCCTCTGCCTGCGGCCCGCCTGCTCCAGCTCTCCCAGGACGCCCTCGGCCGCCCTCAGTCGCCCGCTGCGCTGGCCGCCACCGGCCCGAGCTCTCCTCGTCGACCACGCACCCCCGCAGGCCGGCTCCCACGCCCACCTCTGCTGGCCGTACGTCCGCCCATGCGGCCACGCCCTTGGCCGGCTCCCGTCGCTCGCCCCCACGGCCGCCTTTGGCTGTCCTCGGCAAGACCGGCTCCAGCCACCTCTGTAGTCGCCACAGCCAGCTGCTCCTTGCCCCGGCCACCTCCGCAGTCGCCACGGCCAGCTGCTCCTCGCTCCGGCTGCCCCACCATCGGCCTGCCACTCGGGAAATCAGAGGAGGGAAACGAACGAGGTCGGCAGAAAAGAAGTAGAAGAGAAGAGAGAGCCGGCACAGCCGGCTAAAAAAATAAAAATAAAAAAATAAAAAAAACAGTCGACTGGAAAGGGCCGGCTGAACCACGTCCGACTCCAGCTCCATTTGGCTGCTAGACCGTCTACAAGTCTATTCCCCTGGCCCGTTCGGACGCGACGCCTCTTCTTCGACAATGGAAACGCAAGGAGAACAAGCTGGAGGTCGCCTCCACCCGAATGCTCTAAAAGGGTCGGACCAAAGCGAGTTGGCATAGAATCCGCCAAAAAGCTTCACCGTATAATTTATATACCGAGATCTGGTGACTAACTTTATTTTCTTGCATGACTATTTTTGCATGAACCTGCTGAGGCCCCCCCGCTGCCGCCGCAGGACCTCGACAGCTTCGGGGGCTAGTGACTCCGTAGATCGGCTAGCTGCACATGCCTGCAACCTGCTAGTTGCAGGCTGCTCGTCCGGCTGCAGGCTGCAGGCCGCCCCGTCCGGCTGCAGTTTGCAGGCTGCCCGTCCAGCTACAGGCCGCAGGCCGCCCCGTCTGGCCGCTGGCTGCAGGCCGCACCGTCCGGCTACAGGCTGCAAGCCGCCCCGTCCGGCTGCAGGCTGCAGGCCGCCCCGTCCGACTGCAGGCTGCTGGCCGCCCCGTCCGGCTGCAGGCTGCCCTGTCCGGCTGCAGGCTGCAGGCTGCCCTGAGTAGTACTAGCTAGGCCCCATGGGCCACCCCTTTGTCCCCTGGGCATCCCCTTTATAAGGTGCACCAGGGATCCCTTGAGAGGCAACTAATGGGAAACCCTAGATAGATATTCGGGAGGTGGAGGCTCTTCTCATCCCCACCTACCCCTTCTTCTTCCTCTAGCTAGAGAGAGAAACACAGCTCAAGGAGCAACCATGTAGCCCGAGATCTATGCCATGATATACATCAGAAGTGCAGGACGTAGGGGTGTTACCTCCACAAGAGGGCCCCGAACCTGGGTACATCGCGTGTCTTTGCATGCTTGTCATCCAATCCTGCCGGAACGCCATCGCCGCCTTGCTCAACAATCTTTCCCATCTCTCATGGGTATGCCGTGCTATCCACCATGACATTTGGCACCCACCGTGGGGCGAGCGGCGAGCGGATCCCGTTCTCGGCAGGACCCCTCTTCATCGACATCTTCATCGTCGCCGTGGCGCCAACCATCTCTCCCGGAGAAGCTCCGGCCACCAGCCATGGCGTCGTGCTCGTATGGATCTCGGAGTCTGGATCTGGATCGACATCACCACCCGCGTCTCCTCCGACCTCAAGTTCTCCACGCATTGCTGCTTCTCCGTCCTCCTCTACGCACGCACTGTTCCCGCACCCCCGGCCTGTGCCTCTTCATCGACCCGCGGACGCCGATGTCGAACTCCTCTGCGCCCAGCTGCTGCACCCGCACACGCGCGTCCGCTCTCGAACTCCGACGCCGCCATCCCTGCGCCCGTACTGCTACGGCCAAGATTGTCTTCCCCGCATGTGGCCGCGAACACGTCAGCTCCTCCGCGCCTCCGGCCTCCGTCGCCCACACTCACACCTACTACTCCGTACCATGCCCGCGTGTCCGCGACCGGCCTCCAGCGCCCTCCGCCTCCGGCCGAGTCCGCTCAAGCTCTCCCGTGTCCCGTCCTCACCATCCTCTCCCAGGATCAAGCTCCTCCATGCCTGCCTCTGCTGCCGGCCGCACCCGGCCTCCTCTTTGCTACGCCACACCTCCTTTGCGTCCACGCTGGATGCTCCGCCCTGCCTCTGGCTGCGTCCGCCCGACCTCCGTCTGCGCCGTCGGGCCGACTCCGCCCAAGCTCCGCGCCCATTCGGCCTCCTCCCCGCATCCGGCCGGCTCCGCAGGCGCTGCTCCGCGCTTCCGGTCCCTCCAGCACGCCTCCTCAGGCTCCCGCGCACTTCCAGGCCCGCCCCCGAGCCCGTCTTCCTCACCGCGCCTCCGGCTGCACGCACCCATCTCCGTCAGCGCGCCACCAACCTCGTCGCCCACGCGGCCGCATCCACGGCCATCTCCTGCGCCCGCGCGTTGATTTCCCCAAGCCCGGCCTCCACTTGCGCGCCTCCTCTACACCGCAGGCCGGCTCTGTTCCGCTCCGCCTCGCCCGCCCACTGTCCGGCTCTCCTCCCGCGCCCTCCATGTCCGGCTGCATCTGCTCGCCCGCCTCCGCGTCCATCTGAGTACGTCCACGCCCGCAACGCTGCCCCACATTGATGACCTCCCGGCCGGCTCCGCCCCAACCGGTTGCACGTCCTCTGCCTGCGGCCCGCCTGCTCCAGCTCTCCCAGGAAGCCCTCGGCCGCCCTCAGCCGCCCGCTGCGCTGGCCGCCACCGGCCCGAGCTCTCCTCGTCGACCACGCACCCCCGCAGGCCGGCTCCCACGCCCACCTCTGCTGGCCGTACGTCCGCCCATGCGGCCACGCCCTTGGCCGGCTCCCGTCGCTCGCCCCCACGGCCGCCTTTGGCTGTCCTCGGCAAGACCGGCTCCAGCCACCTCTGTAGTCGCCACAGCCAGCTGCTCCTTGCCCCGGCCACCTCCGCAGTCGCCACGGCCAGCTGCTCCTCGCTCCGGCTGCCCCACCGTCGGCCGGCCGCTCGGGAAATCAGAGGAGGGGTATGAACGAGGCCGGCAGAAAAGAAGTAGAAGAGAAGAGAGAGCCGGCCCAGCCGGCTAAAAAAAATTAAAAAATAAAAATAAAAAACAGCCGGTTGGAAAGGGCCGGCTGAACCACGTCCGACTCCAGCTCCATTTGGCTGCTAGACCGTCTACAAGTCGGTTCGCTTGGCCCGTTCGGCCGCGACCCCTCTTCTTCGACAATGGAAACGCAAGGAGAACAAGCTGGAGGTCGCCTCCACACGAATGCTCTAAAAGGGTCGGACCAAAGCGAGTTGGTATAGAATCCGCCAAAAAGCTTCACTGTATAATTTATATACCGAGATCTGGTGACTAACTTTATTTTCTTGCATGACTATTTTTGCATGAACCTGCCGAGGCCTCCCCGCTGCCGCCGCAGGACCTCGATAGCTTCGGGGGCTAGTGACTCCGTAGATTGGCTGGCTGCACATGCCTGCAATGCTAGCTGCAGGCTGCTCGTCCGGCTGCAGGCTGCAAGCCGCCCCGTCCGGCTGCAGTTTGTAGGCTGCCAGTCCGGCTGCAGTTTGCAGGCTGCCCCAGTCCAGCTGCAGTCTGCAGGCCGCCCCTGTCCGGCTACAATTTGCAAGCTGCCCCAGCCCGACTGCTCTAGTCCGGCTGCAGTCTGCAGACTGCCCTAGTCCGGCTGCGTCCGCGCTCATCTACATCACCCCGAGCCAAGGACTCGGGGGCTGCGCGTCGTCAAGACATCAAAGAACTATACCCGGGGGCTGCGCAGCCGTCAAGCCGGCTCCGCGCACCCGGACGCACATCTACAACACCCCGAGTCCCTGACTCGGGGGCTGCGCATCATCAAGACGTCAAAAATCATCACCCCCGGCCAAGAGCCCGGGGGCTGCCACGCCGTCAGCCGGCAATCTCATTCCCGGGGCCTGCACAGCTGCAGACCCGGAGGACTTCATCACCCCGGCTAAGAGCCCGGGGGCTGCCACGCCATCAGCCAGCAATCTCATTCCCGGGGCCTGCACAGGTGCAGACCTGGAGGACTTCATCACCCCGGCCAAGAGCCCGGGGGATGCCACACCGTCAGCCGGCAATCTCATTCCCGGGGCCTGCACAGCTGCAGACCCGGAGGACTTCATCACCCCGGCCAAGAGCCCGGGGGCTGGCACACCGTCAGCCGGAAATATCATTCCTGGGGGATGCGTATCCGCAGACCCAGAGGACTTTAACAACCCCGGCCAAGAGCCCAGGGGATGCCACACCGTCAGCCCGGCATATCATCCCCGGGGGCTGCGCATCCGCAGACCCGGAGGACTTTAACACACCCCCGGCCAAGAGCCCCGGGGACTGCCACGCCGTCTAGTCGGCAATATCATTCCCGGGGGCTGCACATCCGCAGACCCGGAGGACTTTAACACCCCGGCCAAGAGCCCGGGGGCTACCCACGCCGTTAGTCGGCAATATCATTCCCGGGGGCTGCGCATCCGCAGACCCGGAGGACTTCAACATCCGGCCAAGAGCCCGGGGGCTGCCATGTTCTGCAGGCTTTTATCCGGCTAAGGCTTCAAGGCTTTTAATCCGACTGTAGGCTCTCAACGCTTTTAATCCGGGCTGCAGGCTTCAAGGCTTTTAATCCGGTGAAGGCTTCAAGGCTTCTAATCCGGCTTCGAGGCTTCTAGGCTTTTCATCTGGCTTTAAGGCTTTTAATCGGCTGCAGACTTAAAGGATTTTAATCCGGCTGCAGGCTTCAAGGCTTTAATCCGGTGAGGCTTCAAGGCTTTAATCCGGATGCAGGCTTCAAGGCTTTTAATCCGGCTGTAGGCTTCAGGCTTTTAATCCGGCTTCAAGGTTCTAGGCTTTTTCATCTGCTTCAAGGCTTTTAATCCGGCTGAAGGCTTCAAGCTTTTAATCCGGCTTCAAGGCTTCTAGGCTTTTTCATCTGGCTTCAAGGCTTTAATCCGGCTACAGGCTTCAATGGTTTTTAATCCGGCTTCAAGGCTTCTAGGATTTTTCATCTGGCTTCAAGGCTTTAGGGGGTGTTTGGTTAGGCTTTCTAGTTGGCTTTTGGCTTTGGCTTATAAGCCATAAAAGCACCTAAATAGGTGCTTTTGGCTTTTGGCTTTTGGCTTATACCATAGTAAAACATAAGTCAAAAGCCAAAAGCCAAAAGCACCTATTTAGGTGCTTTTTGGGCTTATAAGCCAAAGCCAAAAGCCAACTAGAAAGCCTAACCAAACACCCCCTTAATCCGGCTGCAGGCTTCAAGACTTTTAATCCGGCTGCAGGCTTCAAGGCTTTTAATCCGGCTGTAGGCTTTAAAGCTTTTAATCCGGCTTCAAGGCTTCTAGGCTTTTTCATCTGGCTTCAAGGCTTTTAATCCGGTTGAAGGCTTCAAGGCTTTTAATCCGGCTTCAAGGCTTCTAGGCTTTTTCATCTGGCTTCAAGGATTTTAATCCGGCTGCAGGCTTCAAGGCTTTTAATCCGGCTTCAAGGCTTCTAGGCTTTTTCATCTGGCTTCAAGGCTTTTAATCGGCTGCAGGCTTCAAGGATTTTAATCCGGCTTCAAGACTTCTAGGCTTTTTCATATAGCTTCTAGGATTTCCATCCGTCTTCAACTTTCATCCGGCTTCAAAGATTTTTATCCGGCTTCAACTACATCCGGCTTCAAGTTCGGCCGGCGTCAACTTCGTCGGGCTTCAAGTTCGTCCGGCTTCAAGTTCATCCGGCTTCAAGTTCGTTCGGCGTCAAGTTCATCCGGCTTCAACTTCGTCCAGCTTCAAGTTCATCCGGCTTCAAGTTCGTCCGGCTTCAAGTTCGTCCGGCTTTAAGTTCATCCGGCTTCAACTCCAGTTTTCAGCCGGCTCCATCTCCAAACTTCAGCATTTCGACCACGACAATCAAGACAAGGGAAGCTCGTGAAGCCTTCCACAGCAAGCACGCAAGCCTCCACGCGCTCGGGGGCTAGTGTCGGGGGGATGACCCCCGGGTATACCAAAGTCCACGACTCAACAAAAGAACAAGAGAAGCAAACCACGAAGTTCAAGCAGGCTGCTGGCTGCAGGCAGCAGGCTTGCCCTAGTTCCGGCTGCTGGCTGTAGGCTGCTGGCTGTAGGCTGCTGGCTGCCCCCGTCCGGCTGCAGGCTGCAGGCTGTCCTGTCCGGCTACAGGCTGCCCTGAGTAGTTACTAGCTAGGCCCCCATGGCCACCCCTTTGTCCCCTGGGCATCCCCTTTATAAGGGTGCACCAGAGAGCCCTTGAGAGGTAACTTATAGGAAACCCTAAATAGATATTTGGGAGGTGGAGGCTCTTCTCATCCCCACCTATCCCTTCTTCTTTCTCTACCTAGAGAGAGAAACACATGTCAAGGAGCAACCATGTAGCCCGAGATCTATGCCATGATATACATCAGAAGTGCAGGACGTAGGGGTGTTACCTCCACAAGAAGGCCCCGAACCTGGGTACATCGCGTGTCTTTGCGTGCTT